>JAPMOR010001026.1:223-13214 GCA_026543865.1 Argiope aurantia
AAATAGGAGAGAAGACATCATTTGCGCTAGAATTTCTATCAAAACACTCATTACACCTGGCCTTCTACATCGTTTTAACCTGCGGAATCAACCAAATCGCGAAACATGCCAATCTTTGAATAATTTAGATCATATCTTACTGCACTGCCGAAAATACTCAAGCATCAGACGTTACCTCTGGTCGAAGTTGGGCCTCAACTCTCTTTCAACCTGTAATTTTAAACAACTCACGAGCAAAGCATTTGCAGATTAACTATCTCTCCATATTTTCCTTTAACACTTGAAATTTTTTGACATTTATTAATTGGTGATATTGTTGAACGCTGGAATGGCAGCCTTTATAGCTAAAAATCCATAAATCCCCTTCATTCAAACAAACAAAATTATAAGGAAAATGATGAATTAATATAAACATGATTGGTTTTCTCTGTGCCTACCGAACAGGCTTCCGATTTAACTATGTAAAAGAACTTGAAGCACAAAATGCTTCCCATGTTTTCTTTTAATGTTTAATCAAAATTTTCATTATCAGTTTTATATAATTTCATCAAAAAGTGACATCTAGAAAATTTTTGTCTAATTTCAAATATAACACCTAGAACATTTTTATCTAAATTTCATAGTTTCCACAATTTATGTTAATTTTAAAGTCCATAATAAAAAAGCGTGCAGTTAGGGATTCCAATAGTAACTGATTTTACAATTTTTTTTTTGTCTTTTGTTTGTTATAATGTAATTTACTGAATCATTTTCATAGACTGTAATCCAAATGGAGTAACAATTGCCAGCGCCTATTGGTGCCGGACAATAAGATTGCCACCAGAGGCGGTCAACACTCAGTTAAATGAACCTCCCAACCGCATCGCTGTTCTCAATGAATAATGAAATGAATTTATAGTATCAAATTTTGTTTCAAATAATATAGTGGTAGAATGATAAATTCTTATTTCATAGTAAATTAAATGCAATATATCTTATATGCTTGAGTTATGTAAAATATTTAAAATGTTTTTTTTTGTAGAACTATAATCCATGACTTGAACTGAGCATTCACGAAGAGTGTCTTGTAAATAAATTGTTCAACAAATAAATTTCAAAGAGATAAAACATTATTGCCAATTTCACGTTATATTTACTAACTTTGTCTAAAACACAAATTTAAATCCTTTTAATCTTCGTATTTCAGAATATTATCAAATTTTCTTAAAAAAATTATACAAACATAGTCAAATAATATCCAAATCATCAGATTTATACACAAAAAGTAGCAGGCCATTAATCGATTCTACTAGAATTAAGGACGTGTGTCAGAGCGCCCTCTATAACTGTAGAAACCAACAAAAGGGATCTGATTATTACACCTCAGAAAATAAAATAATTTATCGAATAAGCAATAAAATTATCTAAAACTAATCATTATTATTAAAGAAATTTATGTGTGAATAATCGTGCTAATTACTGTTGTGAAGAGAAGCGAAATATAATTGCCGATAGGTGGCGACATTGTGATGTCAGCATGCGAGGTTCAATGAAACCAGAACATGAGAACGTGATATAAGTACGAACGTTTTATTTGTACACTGCATTTGTGGTGTCCATTGTGAATAAATATTCTTGTCTGAAAGCCTTTTTTAGTCTGATTTGACCAAGTACCCAACATCGGGTAGATGCAAGCCCCATAAGAATTCAGCACTTCATTTTATGTTTATTAGTTTCTCGAACAATTGTATTCCGAGTCCATTAATGTGAGATTTTAATAAAGTTCTTGCATTTACTCACGACTTGGTAACAGTTTATTAATGGGTTGATGGAGTTTTAGGGATTCCTTGTTATAAAAGCTGTCAACTCTATTCGTAATAATTTATCGCAAAATGACTTGGAAGTAAAGAAACATATTACGACATAGAACAATTGGTATGTTCTAGTGTTTAAAGGTTCAATAATTTTCATGGATTTAGTAGGAGAAGACACTTTCATTTTTGATATTTACATAAAATTTTAAAATTATATTTACATGAACTAAAATACAAAACAAAACTGAGTTGAGTTGTTACTGGTATGACATATGTATAATCTCCCGCCTTGCAATATTTTGGAATATCTGAAATTGCAACAAAAGGCACAAATGGAGTCTATGGGGAATTTTAACAAGCCAACTAGTTTTAGTGACTTGGAATGTTAGCTGTTTAGCATCAGGAGTTATTTTGGTTATAAAACCGTTATCTTACTTGGAATCTTAATCTGAAATAATTGGAGTTGAAGGGAGTTGAGTGTTTGTATTTTTATCGTTTTGCTGAGAAAATTTTATTTTTCAGAAGAGGGTAATTTTTCAGAATTATTGATTTCTCAATTTTTTCCCCCTGTTAGCTGTTTTTACTCAGACAACTCTTGAATGTCCACCTGCTCCAGAGAGCATTTGAGCTTCAATTCCTAATGACCTGTGAAAGCGTTTTCCATTAATTTCAAGAAGAATTACATCGCCAAATTTCTAAAATTTCTGTGTACTGTGACCTTATAGTACTAACGTTTCTAAGTATTCGTTGCGAAAAGTATCAATCCACACATTAAATACATTATCGCACTCGCTTAAATGCCTTGCTAGAATACGATTTTCTTTAATTGACATTAAACTTTTCGTGGCTAATTCTTTGTTGATTTCTAACTCTGGATGAACTCTTTCCCACTGCAAACATACTTCATATCTTTCGTCTTCGTTTTTTAAAATATTTTTTACGGAAAAATTCAATTGTTTATTCATCAGCTTGTTGCTATTGAGCGATAGGCGAGGATCGAACTCGCAACCTTCTGGTTCGTAGCCGAGTAACATGACCACAAGACAAAAGAAATTTCTCATGTCTCGTAGCTGTTATCTGGCTTATAAAGCGTCACCACATTACCCCTCCCCCCCAAAAGTTCATGCTCAACATTTTTTGTCTACTGGTTCTAGTCCAAGTTTATCCACATCGTTTTATCTTATGAAAAAATTCTGAGAACTAGTATCGAATAATCCTCAGATAATTAATTATACACCTGTTTTTATTGATGATTTTCACCAATATTGTTAACAATAATGTAGCTGAGGCCCTTTGTGATAAGAGAACCCTTGCATTTAATTCAGGTGATTGATTTTATTTTGTTTGATTTATATTTGCACCCAAATACTAGGATGGTTTTTTTTTTTTTTTTTTTTTTTTTTGCATACCATGCATTTCAAATAGGCCCTGCAAAATTTTGAATTATGACATATCAAGCATTTTCATGTATTATGAAGTTATTTATTACAAAATATGAATTCTTCGTCATTTTTATCAGCTCTTTTCTTTTCACTAGATAGAGCGCAAACTGGCATAGAAATTTTATCTTTCTGTTTAATTCTTTGAAACTTGATTTTTCGCAAAACTGGATTGAGCAAGTCGTAATTTCTCATCACTTTCACCCTCCTATCGAAGAATTTCTTTTTCTTAATTCGTCTCCATATATACGTATCTTCTACCCACATAACTTATATCTTAAAAATTTATCTGCCAAAAGTTGAAGTTGAAGGCCTCAGCTGAAAGGCAATGTACAAGCCTTCATCATTCTGCGTCTGTAAGGTGCTTGCTCTCTTAGAAACAAATGATGAATACAAAAATCAACACTATTTTTTCGTTAAAACATCAGACATTCTTTCCAATATAAAGGCTAACATAATGGGGTCAACTCATGTGATGTAAAAGTCACATGTCATGTGCTTCTTGCGCATGGCATTTAAGTTTCATCCGCACCGCTTTCGTTGATCAGTCTGCCATTAACGTTCTCCGCCAAGTATAAAGCGGATTTTTTGTTTACATCTGAAGTTTTAATTTTTGAGTCATTTTCTTTTCTCTTATTATGTGTTAACAGATGAAATGCTGGTGTGCTGATAGATGCGTGCTTTAATGCGAAACACAAGAGTGACTGTCTTGATAACATATGATCTTATTTTCCTTTCAACAATCCTGACTTGGGTTGATAGCTTTAGCATAGATTTTTTTTCAAGCCTTCGAAGTCGGCGATATGCTCCGATCATTTTGAAGAATTCATTCAGTGTGTGTCCATTTATTAAATATAGCTGTTCCAATAATTTGTTAGAAAAACTCTTCTAGGAAAAAGAAATCGGTAAACGATTTGCCGTCAAAAACAATCAAACAAAATCGTGAGTGTATTTCTAATTTACTTTATTCACATTTGATGAAATTTCTGATAATTATGAATATGCTTAGAAGGTTTAAAATGTTTACATAAATATTGCATTGCATTTTTTTTTACAAAATCTTATCTAAATTTAATTAATATAAGTAAACAAACTTCTATTGCAAAAATAACAACTGCTATAATGCTAAACTTAGGTGGAAGTGAATATTACTAGTTTTGTAATTACATTTGCAAGTTTGTAATGGATTCAAAGTGAATTTATATCAAACAACTTTTAAAAATTAAATATCAATAGTTTATGTATTTAAACTGAAATTGACTGTTATCATAATATCCTGTTATAACATGTGCACCTCAGTGATTTCTGTTTTAATAAATAAAGGTATTTTCATTGAAAATCAATTTCCATATCAGTATTTATTATATAATTTTTATTCCCAACTTCATTGCTACATGCATGTTTCACTTTTTTTTTCTATTTCTTTAACATATCAATTTTGAATTATAAAATTCTGTAAAAGCATAAAAGTGTTTCTTTCAACTACTCTTTACATCCTATTTAACTTCTCTCTCTCACTATATATATATATATATATATATATATATATATATATATATATATATATCATGACCTTATTCTTGTTTATTAAATTTACTGTATTGCATGGTTTTGTTTTATTTTGCTAGGACTGTTTTTGTTTTATGTACTGTGCTAGGATCCACCTATAATTTTGATCAATTTGACTTTAGAATTTAAAAAAAAATTCAGGAATGTTCTGCTTTAAAAGTGTATTATTCAACATTATGTTTTTATTGGTGAGGATGCTTCTGTTGAATAAAATTGATTTCATCATTTACATTGACATTCTTGTCATACTGTGTTTATATTATTTCTAAATGTCGAGGAAAATAAATGTTGATAAATAGTTTTTTGAATTAGTGAATACATTGAAATATTCATTTGATCATATTTTTTAAAATAATTTTCACATATTTTTTATCTATATTTTTTTTGTAATGTGTAAATAAAAATTATGAAATAATGATTTTGTTTGTTTTTCTTTAATGATTTCTACAAATTAAAATGAAATTATTGATTCAGAAGGTGCATAGATTTAAAAAAAGTATCTATACCTTTTATATTTCATAATCTGAAATTGTAAACATAATTTATTCAATATATACTAATTTGATTTCATGTTCTTTCCTCTGAACAAACTGAAAACATCAAAGTCTCAATATTTATAAAAGTAATTACATAAGAAAAAAAATGTAATCATTTTATTAGTAAGCTTTAAAATATTAACTTATTTAAGAATAATAATTATTTTTAAAAGTAACTAACTGGGGGAACTATATTCATAAGATTCAACATTCAATAATACATATTTAAATAATATGTAAATAGGAACATATGTAATATTTAAAAAACACTGCCATAGTCATTTGTCAAAATGTATCCTTCAGATAAAAAAAGGGGGGGGGGGGAGGAAAGAATAAAGCGGCACCAAACGAATTAAAAAGCGATGTGAATTAATTATGCAAAAAATTAATTCCTTTGAAAATACTAATTAAAATTTTAATATAAGAAATAAAATTATATAACTAAGAAAATTTGGAGAAAATAATTCAAAGTAATATCTTTAAAAAAAACTTTTTAATAATTGATCGGCTAACGTAATATTTACTAAACGATGGTTTCATCAACGTTATCGGCAGACATCACGACATGCGCAGAACGGTTGAAAATTGAACAGAAGCGGTTTGTTTGGTATATGACACGTGACCGTGAATTGACCCCATTATATGAATGACAACTATTGCATCATCACTCTATCTATTCACATAATAATTTTTTGTGTGGAGTTGTAAGACGTATCTTGTAATTGTGCTAAGAATTACTTTTGGATTTTCAGCATCTTCCTTAATCCTCAAGGGACTCTTGGAATGTTTGTTCCTGAATAGAAAATATCGCTTTCAAATGGAAATAAGAAAAAAGACACGTTGAAAAGAAAGAAAAAAAATTCAATGGAACAATTGGCAGTTTCTGGAATTGTAATGCTTATGAAATTTGTCTTTTGATCTTGCCTTCCTGCCGTATCTACTTCAATCCCTGTCAGATGGGCACCAGGGATAATATACAGGAGGTCTACAAATTGGTAAAAAAAAAGGATTTATAGAATGTAATTTATAGAAAAAAAATTAAAGTACATATTGTTGTAAGATCTAGAAATAAGTCCAAGTTTACTATTACCGCAAATTTTCGATATGGCTTCTTCTCGTTTCTCTGCAAATGTCCCATCGGTAAATCAGTTCTTGCCACAGATTTTTCAGCCTGTTTCCATTGATCGAATTTATTACTGTGCAGATTTTTGATTTCATTCAGGAATGAACGCAGGAAGTGACGTATTGTAGTACCCTTTATCCTTTACAAAATCCCATGCATCGAAATCCAGGTGTAAAAGATCTAGTGATCGTGGTGCCGTTGAATAACACCTCCACGACCAATCAAAATTGATACGTCAGCATTGAGGTAAGACGTAACGTCTTTGTGGTAGTGACAAGGTGTGTCCTCCTGTTGAAAAACCTCTTGACATCTTTTTTTTTCCTTTTATAATTGGCATAAGAAAAATCTGTAACATTTCAAGGTAAATAATTCCCGTAGCAATTTTTCTGAAAAGAAAAATCGGCCGAAAACATTCGAGAAACTCACTGCACAAAACAGTTTTACCTTGGATCTATCCCTTTCATGTTCTAGGATGACTTGAGATTTTCTCATTCCCAAATTTTTAAATTTTGCCTAATTGCTTTATCACTTTGGTGAAAAGTTGTTTTGTCATTAAAAATCACCTGTGACAAGAAATCATTCTAACGGTTATAATTTTTATAGTAAATCTTTTCATACTCTGATTTTATTTTTAAATTTTTCTATTTTAATTTCTTATTTTCATTTTAGTCATTTTGCTATAAATTAATTTCTGATTGCACATGTTTTTCTACACTCCACCGAATTTCACTCATCTTAAGTCAAAACTTTTCCACGAATGCAGCTGAAGACTCCAGCCGGTGGCCATTGGACTGCAATAAATCTCTATAACGTTGGTCATCATCACTCTCCATGAGCCTTTTCATATCCATGCAAAATTCTTGTCGCTTATTCAGATCATCAGACATTGAAAGCAAGAGCAATTTGTAAGGTTTGAACTTGAGCAGGATTTTTGAATTCTTAAATTTGCCATTTCCAGCTCAAAATTAACTCGTGATGTGGATTTTGAGCGACTTCTCAAGATAGTTTCTCTTATTACGGCAACCATCTCTACTAAAACTGCAGGTCTGCTTTCATCCGATGTGACACATATCCTGTTTCAGTAAATTGATGATACCACGCCACAATATCTCTTTCCGGGGCTTTTTTCTTGTATTATTGAACAAAATTTCGTCGTAAAGCAAAAGACCTTCATGAAAACTAAAGAAAACATTTAGCTTTTTGAGAATTATTGTATGTCTCCATTATCGTAATGCCGTACAAAGAATGTTACAATTCACTAAAAAATAGCGTCAGAAACTGATAAACATAGAATCATATTTAGAGTTGTAATGGAGCTTGCATCTATCCGATGCTTGGCACTTTCGAAAGATAAGATTATAAACCCTCTCAAACAAGAGCATTTATTGACAATGGACGACACAAAAACAGAGTACACATAAAATGTTCGTACACACACCAAGATCTGCTTTCACAAGTCAGCTAGCTGACTGACGTTACAACATAGCCACCTATCGGAGGCACATTTCACATTTTTTTACAACACTTTCTTTTGTTGGTTTGTCCTGTCTATTTTGTTTCCATTCCTGCATTTATTGCTCTTCTTAAAACACACATATGTTACGGCCAAACCCCGAAATCGGCCAATTCGCGTTTTGGCCAACCTTGTTGTAAACTTACCGGCCAATGTCCGATCTTTTCTTGATTTCGGCCTTTGGCCGGCCAATTCGTGAAGTGGCTTGGGACGATGGGCCAAAGTAGGAAGAAAGAAACCAAGAGCAGATTGATATATACACTGTTAAAAATGAAGTATTTAAAAATGAGTACTTCTGTGTACTTTTTTTAAAGTACAATTGTTTCAGAAACCAGTTCAAATATAAGTGACACCTCTCAGTTTAAAATAAGCTTGTAATATATAAAAATATGATCTCGTGTCATTCTGTTCTCATATTAAAGCCATAACAGAAATTATTCATTGAACGTATATGCTGTAACAACGTGATAGCTTGAAGATTAGATTTGCGCCCTTCAAATCGTGTATTAATACAAAGGCAAATTAAGTACTCAATTTGTCAACTACCTTTAAAGGGGATCCTTAGTCTTTACTATTCCATAGTTAAGTTAACTTAATGTTAAAGATCCCAGATCACATTGCCTCCCGAAATATCGCTTCATTAAATATAATTTTTTTTGCAAAGGCAAATAGCAAATATAAGGGCTAATTAAAACAAATATGAAGGAAAAATAGTTTTGTTGTTAATATTATTTAAAGACATTTCTTTGTTGGCACCATCTGTCGAATTTCACCTACAGTATAGTTTTTAAATAAATACCATTATATTCATTTTAATTTACTCTTAATATTGTTTTTTCTTTGCAAAAAAGTTCGTATTTTATGAATCGATATTTCGGAAGAGAATGTAATCTGGAAAATTTAGCATTAGGTCTATGGGGCAGAAAAAGATTGACGATCACTCTTAAAACATTTCTTGGAATACACCGTTCTTGTGCGGGTTAGAAAAGTTGGCAGCGAATTGGGCTGCAGATCGAAAGGTCTGTGATCGAATCCCTCTGGTCCAAGCATGTCAGTCGAGATTTCGTTTTGAAAATTCAGGTTTGCATAATTTCTGCAGATTTGGAAACATACATACTCATATTCGAATCCCTGTACGTATTCAAAAATTGAGTACATACATTTCTCAAATTTAAGTCTATTGTACTCGGAGCTATTATAATAACATGGAGTACTCAAGAATTAGTACATTTTACTTATTTTTAAGTATTCTGTTTAATGTGCCGCCTACCGGTCAATTTACCATTATCACATCGGGCTTTGGCCAAGGATTCCTAGCTACTTCGCGAAATGGCCAGCCAAAGTAGAATATACAATATTAATTGCAAGTACTTCGGACTTGGGCAAACCCTCTTGGCCAAAACGCGAATTGGCCAGCCAATTCGAGAACTGGCTGAACTTCGGGCTTTGGCCGTAACACATATATAATACATGAACAACTAAGAATCACAGATAACAAAGATAATGTTGAGCGAATTGAAAGTAGATATATAGACTGTTGAGCTTCAAGTCACAATACCTGCTGTGAAAACATAAATTTCACTTGTGACATCAAGGGTTTTGAAGCGAACAGAAATAATGTATTTCATGAGACGTACTCTTACCTGTTTCTGTACTCAAAGTGTTCCTTATATCCAATAAATAACATTGTATATCTCTGCAATTCCGTTTATTCTTTTATTGCTCAGATCCGAGATAATAACAGTAAATCCGAATTTTGCTGCCAGGTTAACTATAAGTAGGATAATCGCTGAGCAAAAGCCTCTTTATTATTAAATTAATATTAATAAGCACTACTTTCAAGGTAATATCTCCTTACTAGTGGGCTATGCTAGTAGTTTATAAATGATAATGTGAGGATAAATTTAACTCATTGTTCCAAGGTTGGTTATAACTAAATTTCCTCCATAAACAGCATTATACAACGCAAACGGGTGAACAGATTGCAACGAAATTCGGTAAGTAGATTATACACGGGATGCGTTCACAGCATTTTGAAAATTTTTTAATTCCAAAATGCCCACCAGAGGGCGCCTTTTCCAGAAAAAATATGGAACACAGAATACAGAAAACGACCAAATGGAATACAGAAACAATATTAACAATCCAGAACATGAATTATGTGTAATGAAATGTAAAACAGGGAAAATCTATCAGTTCTAGGAAAAATTGTCGAGATTTACATGCTTGCCAAGAAGAGGAAGGAAGCTTTATGCAAAACAGGTAGAGTTAAAAACATTTGCAGTCATTGTCATGTTTTATGTCGATGTTTTCGTCTGTAATGATGACGATATCTTGTTGCGACGTTGAATGACTTAAAGAACTTCATAACGCCTCATGTGCGAAGCTTCACAATTGATCAGTTACGATCTGCTGTTGAACACACTGTCCATCGACTTGAAATTTTGCAAATGAATGAGGGTGGTCACATGGAGCACCTTTCATTACATTGTCTTGGATGCGATTAACAACTGCTTCTCTTGTGTAATTTCGTCCTAATCTGCTTTTGTTTCTGCAAACTGAACTGTTTCTCTCTCTCTCAAACAGCGTACTGTTACTTTTTCCTTACCTGTACTTAACGTGGATCTATGAAAAGTGATCAGAAACTAGTCAATAAATGTTAATATTGTTTCTGTATTCCGTTTTGGTCGTTTATTGTGTTAATATTGTTTTTTCCGGAAAAGGCGCTCTCTGGTGGACATTTTGGAACTAATTTTTTTTTCAAAATTCCGTGAGCGCACCTCGTATATAGTGTACATATCAAATCTTGTTACAATCCGTTCACCCATTTGCATTCTATGATGCTGTTTATAGAGGAAGTTTAATTATAACCACCCTGTATATTCATTTCTTATCACTCAAAGATTAAAAGGTATTGGATAAAAAAGTATATTTTCCACTTTTTTATTATAAAGTTTTATATATGGATGGATGGATGTTGGATTTTTATGGCGCAAGAACCAAAACTGGCTAGGCTGTGCCAAAAGTTATATATTGTTACAAACCTGCAATTCGGCTTCCCAGCATAGTTTGTTCCATCAATAGAAAGAAAGTTTTACAGTCATCTGAATGGGACTAGCGCGTCGGAGGTACCAGAGATTGGCGACAAACTTGGCGACCATTTGGCGACATGGCGACGAATTTGGCGACTTTGGCGCCAAAATAGATAATACCCGAAACTTCGAGAATTTTCCCGATCCGTCCAGTAGGAACCGAGATACGCCTCGAACGTTCCTGATTGGTTGAGAGGCTTCTAGCCCCGCCTCCTGAGACCTATAAAAGGGGCTGCGGCTGCCAGAGAGTCAAGTCGGACGGGCAGACGACGAAGCCAGTAGTCGAGATGACGGAGTAGTCCGAGTTCGAGAGCAGCGGAGTCGAGTCGACGAAGTCAAGTCATTAATCCGAGCCAGAGTCGGAGAAGTAGAAGCGGAAGCGACTGAGGCAAGCTAGTGCTGAACTGAGCTGTGCGCTACTGTCTGTAGTAGATTCTGGTTGTATGCTGCTGTGTATGCTGTTGTATGCTACACGTCTCGGGTGAAGATAATCGTCTTCTATGCTGTATATAGTTGTCGCTTTGTGCTGTCCTGTGTGTGTCTTCGTGTAAATAAACGTCGTGGTTTTTATTCTACTTCTGCCTGCTAATTGAGCGTTCTACACACCATATCACTACCACTATCCAAACGAACCCCGGTAAAGAAAATTTCGTAACAATATATATATATGTATTTAAGTAATTACGAAGTTGAATGGAAGGGCACCAGCAGAAATGAAGCCTACGACTCAATTTTACTAGTTACTGTCTATCCCAGCCTATTTACTGCACTTAAACAACTGAAATTTGCTAAAAAAATAGAGGACACACTCCAACTTCTTATTATGGCCTTTGACAGTCCAGCAAACAAGAACATCGGCTCATTCAACCTTAATAGACTCAGCATTATTTACTGCAACGAAAATTGGACAAAGAATAAAATAAACGAATTCAGATTGTTTGTAAATAAGTATAACCACGATATTATTTTAATTCAGGAAACACATCTGAGACCGCAAAAGAAAATTTTTCTGGGAAATTACGTCGCGTATTATAGTTATCGCAATAGCACCAACCCTAATGCAAATGCCGCCGGTGGTAGAGCTATACTAATTAAAAATAATATACCACACTATGAACTAATGCCCCCAACCCTTCACCACGTCGAAGCTAACATAATAGCAATTGATTTTAAAAATAAAGATCCGATTACGCTCACCTCTATTTACATCGCCTCTAGTTCCGATCCAAATTTATTTACCCTTGATCTTGAAAACTTAATCCAAATTAGCCCAAATCAAATAATTGCAACTGGGGTTGTCACTATAACACTACAAGAGATATTTCATTAAATTCATTTCGCATTAGAGCCGGTACAGATATATTGGCACCTAATTCTCCCAAAAGATTTGGCTTTTATTCCGCTAGTATAATTGACCTAACACTTGCCAAAGACTTCATCTTCCCCTACTAAATTATTTACTTACCTGAATTAAGTTCTGATCATAATCCCGTTATTGTGGATAAACAAAAAGGGTCCACATACCTTTCCGTCGACCCTTCCAATGTTCGATTCAAATTGCCCTAAAAAAATTCAGGAATGAACGCAGGAATTCTGCCTGAAAAAAAAATCCAAGATTCGAAAACTAAATCCGCATAAAGAAAGTTTCGAGGAGTCTTCTTGAAATTTCAAGCATTATTTAATGATTAGCCACTATTAATGTAGTATTAGCTACAGTCTCTCTGCGCGGAATTCTATCAAAAAATCGTCTCATTACAAAAATTAAAAAAAATTATAATAATGTTCAAAGATTATTCGCTGGTGCCACCAGACAGGAAACAAAAACAGGTGCAAAGCCCATAAATTACAAAAAGATAAAATAACAGGAAATAGTTCGTGCTTATGGTATATATAAATAAAACAACAGGTGGATTGGTTTTCTTTCGC
>JAPMOR010001026.1:13314-31142 GCA_026543865.1 Argiope aurantia
ATATGGTGTGTAGAACGCTCAATCAGCAGGCGGCAGTAGAATAAAAACAACGACGTTTATTTACACGAAAACGCACAGGACAGCACAAAGACGACAACTATATACAGCACAGTGAAGACAATTATCTTCAGCCGCGAGACGTGCAAACAGCAGCACACAACAAAACTCTATTGCAGACAGTAGCGCACAGCTTAGTTCAGCACTAGCTTGACTCCGTTGCTGCTCTGCTAATCCCTGGAAGACCAGTTCTTCACCGTCGATTCCGACTACTCTGCTCTGAGAGATTTGGTGATTTTGGAGCACCCACCTGGTGTAGCCAGGCTATCTGCTTCCTAGCATCATGGAGTCTTGTCTGCGAATGTGCCCTGGACTGCGATGGTATGGTGAATGATCCTCTGTTCCATCTGGTCTCGTGGTGGTGGCATGGGAGGTAGAGAGGGCGGGAGCTCTTGTCCAATGGTGATGTCTCGTTCAGTCAGGTGGACGTAACCTTGTTCCGTGTGCAAAAACCAGGGAAGTGTGTAGTACTTTGAGGTTGAGAGGTTTTTATAAGAGTTAATTCTATTGTTTGTTGGTGACCAATGGGGTACTATGCTATTTCAGGTGGGATGGACTGATACATGAAAACTTAGATCTGTCATGAGCTATTGTATAATGTTGATATTTCTGGGTCTTTTAATTTTAATGTTGGGGAATATTTAATGATATTTTTGATTGCTTCATTTTTATTGGTATCCATTCTGTTATAGAAGTTTACTCATAATTTTTGTATTGTTTCGAGGAAGGATTTATAATTTAATGCTTTATTGAGATCTGCTGTTCTCATGTGCCAGGTTGCTTTACATATATTCCTTATTACTCTATTGTGTTGTTGTTGAAAGATTTTAATGTTACTTTTCGCTGCATACCCCCAGACAGGGCATGCATACATGAGTATTGGACGCAAATAGGCTGTAAAAATAAGCAATTTCATGTCCCTATTCAATTTGGAGTTTCGAGCTAGTAGGGGGTAGAATTTACGAGATAGAGCTCGGAACTTGTCTTTAATGAATAAAAAGTGTTTTTTCCAAGTGAATTTTCTGTCGAGAATTAATCCTAGATATTTAGCATCCTGAGACCACGGAACTAGGTTATTTTTGATTTTAATTTTGGGAAAGTCTGGCTGCTGTCGACCCCTGTGAAACATGACCGCTTCCGTTTTAACTGCATTTATTTCAATTTTCCATTTCTGAAACCAATCCTCTAGTTTTTTAACGTGCCTGTTTAATGCAATGTGAACATAGTTTGCGTTTTTATTTTTGGCTAGTATCGCTGTGTCATCTACAAATAAACATAACATAGTGAGTGTTAAACTATTTAGGCCTATCGTTGATGTAAAGTGAGAAAAGTACTGGGCCTAACTTGGAGCCCTGTGGTACTCCTGAGTTTATGTTTTTGGTGTCTGAGTATTCGTGTTGTACCCTGACTTTAAAGGATCTGCAAGTGAGGTAAGACTCTAAGATGTTTATCAGATAGCCTGGAACCTGATTTTGTACCATCTTGTAAATTAGTTCGTCAATCCACACTCGATCGAATGCTTTTTGTATGTCAAGGAAGACAGCACCCGTTTTTTTGTTTGTTGATGAATCCTTCCGTTATGTACTCGACTACTCTGACAAGTTGATGTGTAGTGGAGAGGTTAAGTCTAAAACCAAATTGTTCTAGGCATAGAATGTTGTTTTCTATTAGGTGTCTGTTCAGCCTCTTGAGTATGATACTTTCAGCAATTTTGCTTAGCGTTGAAAGTAGTGATATTGGTCTATAGCTGGTTGGGTTTGTGGGGTCCTTTACTGGCTTAAAAATAGGAACCACCGTTGCTGTCTTCTATCTCGTTGGAAAGTGACCTACTTCCAAAATCTTTTGAATTAGCAGGGTAAAAATCATGATAATGTTTAGTGGTAGCTTCTTAATAATTTTATTGGAGAGATTATCAATTCCAGGTACTTTATTTATATTAAGTTTATTAATGATTGTAATTACTACAGATGGTAGAGGGAGATCGTTTACGGGGCATGTTTGTATCAGTGGCGCGATCTGTGTGTCGTAGTAGTGACTTAAAGTTTCTTCGACCTCTATTTCAGTTTCTTCTTGGATTAGATTGTTTAAATTAAATTGAGGCTCCAAGCTATTTGTTAGGCAGTTTGATTTTTCGTGGCCGATTTGTGCGATACTAGTCGGGCCATTAAGGGTCGGAATGTTTGGTTTTTTCTTTTTAAAAGGTCTCACAAAGGTCCACAGCCTGTCAGTTCTCTGTTTTTAATTACGTTATCCATTTTAATGATCAGTTTGTTCATTCGATTTAGCTCTGATTTCACAGTGGGGGATCTATTTAACCAGTAGAGTTTCCTGATTTTATTTCTTTACGCGTTTAATTTTTTCATCTGAGGGATTATATAAGTTGATTATTTCTGATGGGGAGGGAGTTAACGTTTTCACTATTTACTATGGCATTTTCTAGTTCTTCAGAAAGATGCTCTATTTATTCCATTTGGGTGATTTAGGTTGTTAAGTTGGAAGTGCGAGTTGCTGAGGTGCTTTCTGAATTTTTCCCAATCAATCCTCGTTTTTGAGTTGGTTTTCTGGCAGGGTGTATTTAAAGTAAAAAGTCAGGGCTATAGGGTTATGGTCAGAGCTCATTTCTGCTAGGGACTGTATATTATATGGGAATAGGAAGTCTTTGACTAAGGTTAGGTCTATTGTTGATGCTGAATTTGAATCATATCGGGTGGGCTCGTTGGGTGCCAGGACTTCAAGCCCTGCACTATCTATAAAATTTCTGAGCGTGATGCCTTTAGAATTATTATATCTGCACCTCCATGAGATATGGTGTGCTTTAAAATCACCACAGATGATTGGGTTGGGCTAATTGGGAGTAAATTTTCTATGTCGAAAATGAAAAGGCTATGGTCTGCATTGGGGGGGGGGGAAGTAAGTTGAGATAAGTGTTATTGGGTCACTATTTCTAGGTGTAATTGCAACTAGTGTTGCTTCGACATAATTTAGTGTTAAAGGGGTAACTTGATAGTGGGGTATGGTATTTTTGACTATGATCGCAGTTCCTCCGCTGGCTTTGTTATCGTCCTGGGATTCCCTGTATTGATAATAAATGGAGTAATTTGCAATATAAATTTTTTGTCCCAGCTTCAGGTGGGTTTCTTGTAATAATATAAGATCGGGGCTATGCTTATTTATAAACAGTTTCAGCTCGTTTATTTTGCCTTTAATCCCGTTTGCGTTCCAGTACACTATGTTAAGAGAGTCGCAGGTGAACGTTAAGCATTACTTTTTTCCACTGCTTGCAGCATTGTCCTGAAAATTATTTGTATTTTTTCCTCTAGTTTAACTGCTTTTTTAAGCTTCTGTGCCATTTGGATAATTTCGGGGATTTGTTTAATTATCTCCTTGATTTCGCGATAGATATCCATTATAGCAGCGAAGCTACCAGTTAGTTAATCTTTGTTTACATTTGCAGCTATGTTTACGTTAGGATCAGCGGTTACAGGTACTTTTTGTGGCGCCATCTGCTGGCCTCTATTGTCGTTAAAGAGTTGTGAGAAACTTTTGTTTGGTTGGATAAAGGATTGTTGATGCCTGGGTGGGTAGTTTAATCTGTTGCCTGCAGATTTAATTTTGCTTACTATTTTGGGAAAGGCCTCGCAACCCCTGTAGGATGCTATGTGCCTTGACTGTTTGCAGTTAATGCAAGTCGGCTTTTCTATTATCTCTTTAATGTGGCATTCCTTGGTGTTGTGTTGTTTACCACATTTCAAGCATCTCGGGTTCATCTGGCAGTTAGAGGCTCTGTGACTAAAATAGTTACATTTGTAGCATTGAGCGACCGTGTTCCTTCCCCTGTACTCTTCTACTGTGACTTTGAGGTACCTAATGTGTTCGATTTTGTATATGTCCTGCACATTTTTTGTTCTCCTCAGTTCAACAAGGAACAAGGAGAGGGGACGTCTAGTTTTAGCCTGAGTTAACCACTTTTTTGATCGAGAAGCCTTTTTCAACTAAATGCTCTTTTATATCCTCCTCTATGTGCTCTAAATGCAATCCCTTGATAACCACCTTTATTGATCTTTCAGCTCTCGGTTGGATGATGTAGAATTCGAATCCATTTTGTTTACAGTATTCCTGAATTTTAAGATGCTCATCTTTTCTCTCAGAGAATATCCTGATGAAACCATTTCCTAATTTTGAGTCTTTAATTTTGTAGTTAGCATATAGCGTTTCTAGTACTCTATGGTAATCTGGGGAAAATTTGAGCATAATCGGTGGTACATTTTCTGTTGGGGGGGGGTCATTTTCGTTTATTTTGGCTATTTGTTCATATTTATTTTGGGTGGTAATTTGAGTATTTGGGATATTTACTTCATTATTTTTCCTGGCTGTCTTTCTTTTTGAGACGAGGTGGAATTCGCTTTCTTTTGGGGTGGGGGAATTAGGTCTATCTAATTGTGATAATCCGCACACTCCCGGTTTGCTACATTCTAAAGCACTAAGATTCCTCAATTCACCCTTTAGGTGCTCCATTACTCTTTGGACTGGGTGAGGGGAATACAATCGGCCTCAGCCTCGGGTGAGCTCAGTCTGAAGGTGCCATATACATCCCTTTTGTGTTTGAGGTGTTGGTAATGAGCTCCATGAAGCTTTAGGGAGCTGATCATTCTTTCCTTCTGAAAGCAGATATCGCATATGACTTGCTTCTCATCTGCACTATCGTTCTCTATTTGCATGTCTAGGACCTCCAGGCAAAGTCGCTTGGAGGGCTCTTCATCGTCGGACATGTGGTTGGCCCTTCCACAGACAAATCCTAAAAAGGACGGGTCGGGCACTTGCTCTGTTCGGCGATATCGGGAGTGGCCAGCACTAACAGGAGCTCAGTAGAGACACGTCAGATCTGGCCGAAAATCGACTACTCTGCTCTTCGACTTCGATAAGAGGCTTGTCGGGGCATCCGTCCATGGAGAAGGACTATCCCCTTATCGATGTGACTGATAAGAGCTTCACTTTTATTAAATTGCCATGATATTGTTGGATTATTGAGGAATTTACTTGAGTTACGGTAACAGCAACGTCGTGATGTTTCGGAGTTCCGCGATGTGACAAAGTGGTCACGAGCACCTCCACAACATAATTTGGAATAGTTACTTTAATTTGTTAGTTTAGGGAAAGTTAAAATTAATTGAGCTCGTTTAGACGAGCGCAATAAAGCTCTAACGTCATGAAATTTGGTATTTAATTTTTGTATTTTTAAAGCTTTTGGCATAATTAATTTATTTAAAATAATAATAGATATTATTTATGGTGTAAGAAGAAATTTTAATGGATTTACGTTGCACGTGCCTTTTACTATGGGGACTGACTTTTAATTGGGCTGAATAAAAAATTTCAGAAAATTAAATTCGCGTGTAGCACATCGTAGCTATCTAGGGCCTAAACAGTAATAATTTTGAGAATTTTAAGCCACCAGATTAACAACGGAGTTAAGAAATTCTCAGCTTTTTTACAGCTGGGAAATTAATGTAAACATTATCAATTGCAGCTCTAGGTCTTTTCCTAGAGCTGGGTAATGCAGGATCATACGCTGGTAATTTGAGTAACTCGTTGCGAATCTGAGGTAACTTTTCAAAGAACTTAATAGATGTTCTTTTAATAAATTCCGAAACAGGTTCAAATTTTGAGGTCGTTATGAATTATTTTTCCTCTGACATAGTAGGGTGCGTTGACAATTTCCTTAGTTGTCGGTTCTGAAAAGCTTGCAACCTGTTTATGTTAGGTTTTCCAGCAATCGGGTAAATAACACATTTCCATTAATTTGTTTATTAAAAAAGGTAAATATAAAACAAACCTAGGGGGGAGGTTTTTAATCATGCGATTTGTAATTAAATCCAATCCTGGCGATTTATTCGCTTAACGTTTTTCATAAATTCTATAATCTCCGTTGACCGAACGGGCTCGAGATTGTATACGTGGTCACGTGTCAAAAAGCTCTCCAGCTGATCTGTGACGTATACGTCAGGGGGGGGGGTTGACAGCCACGCGTCTGCCTGGGGTGCGAACTGCCCTTGTAGGCTATCTGCCAAAACTTCCGCCTTTTCAATGGGAGCAAGGGCGAGTGTCCCCGTTTCCTGTCTTAGATGGGGGATCGGGGAGAATGGTTTTCGAAGAAAGGAAGAGCGGAGCCAGAGGCCACGTGTGTCAAGGTTTTCTAACTGTTGCGCTCGCCGTTGCTCAAAGTGACCTGCTTATAACCCTATTGAAAAAGGCGGAAGTCTTGGCAGATTACCTACAAATGCAGTTCGCACCCCACACTGACGCGTGGCTGTCACCCCCCCCCCCGACGAAATACGTCACCACAGATAAGCTGGAGAGTGTTTTGGCACTTGACCCCGTAAACAACCTTGAACCAGTTCGGCCAATGCCAATGATATGGGGGGTTGTTGGGAAGCTCCTAGGCTCTGTGGCCTTTAATCTTCCGCTCGACTGAAATGATGATGAGTAACAAACAACTTATGTTGAGCATAAATATTGGGCATAAATAACAATTTAGGTATTTATAGTAAGCTTCAGATAGGTTTTTAAATGTAGATAAAATTTGGAAAGTAACTTGACAGGAATTTTGGAAAAAAAAAAAAAAAGGGGAAAGGAATTGAATAGTTTTTCTTATTTGTCTTGTAGTTTTCATTGGCTTTCGGCAGGTAAGGTAATCACATTGGCGGGTGAGGAAGCGGGGTCAGGGTATGAGGATTTTAATTAATAGTTGATGGAAATTTGAGTGCCTCGGCGAGGATCATCAATTTTTCCCAGACATTATCTTTTTGTTGCATTGCTGCGATGGTTCCTGGTATGTCATTTATCACAGAGAATATCTTGTTGAGTTCTGCGGCTAGCGCCATGACTTCTTGCAAGCTTCCCTTAGAAGTGAAGTTTCGGCCAACGGAGATCATAGAATTTATGAAAAACGTTTAGCCGAATAAATCGCCAGGATTGGATCTAATTACAAATCGCATGATTAAAAACCTCACCCCTTAGATTTATTTTATATTTAACTTTTTTAATAAACAAATTAATGGAATTATGTTATTTCCCCGATTGCTGGAAAACAGCTGTGGTTGTCCCTATTCCAAAACCAAACTCCGATTTGACTTTACCTAAAAATTTCCGTCCCTTCTCGCTACTTGAGCAAAGTGTACGAATCTGTGCTTCTCAAACGTCTGAATCAATTTCTCAGCGACAATAATATTTTAATTTCCGAACAATTCGGATTTCGTAAAAATCTGTCGACGAATCACCAGCTAATTCGTGTTACAGAATTGATTCACAGTGGCTTTGTGAAGTCTCAAACCACAGGTGCACTTTTTCTGGACGTAGCTAAGGCCTTTGATAAAATTTGGCACGAAGGGCTTTTATTCAAGTGCATGCGACTTGGATTTTCGGCGCAATTTATCAAAATTTTACGCTCGTACCTACTTTCTCGTAGATTTCGGGTACGAGTAAACGATGTAATTTCATCCCCCAGACCAATTCTGAGCGGTTGTGCGCAACGGAGTTTACTCTCTCCAACTCTTTTTTAACATTTATGTTAACGATCTACCTAGAGCTAGTAATTGTCACTTAGCAATTTTTGCAGACGATACCGCCATCCTAACACAGCATAGGGATCCAAACATAGTCATAGCAAACATACAACAGTACATGACCGTTTTACTGTGCTGGCTCATCGGCTGGAAAATAAAAGTCAACCCAAGTAAATGCGCTTGCCTCCTGTTCACTAAAAAACTGGTAATGCCTGACTTAGTCCCAATCCAAATATTTGGCCAACCCGTCCCCTTTGTAAATGAGTATAAATACTTAGGGTTAGTTTTAGACGCAAAATTAAGCTTTAATAGTCATATTAAAGCAGCCCTTTCCAAAGCTACTAAAATGAGTATTGAACTCAACAGCTTAATTTCTCCATGGAGCAAGCTATCGATTAGGCTCAAGCTTGTGCTCTACAAAGCTATTTTAAGACCAATTCTGATGTACGGCTCCCAAATAGGGGGGGGCGACATCAGCAACTAACATAAAGAGGTTGCAAGTTTTTCAGAACCGATAACTGAGGAAAATTGTTAATGCATGCTGGTATGTCAGAGGAAAAATAATACATAATGACCTCAAAATTGAACCTGTTTCGGAATTTAGTAATAGAGCGTCAATCAAGTTCTTTGAAAAGTTACCCCAGCTTCGCAACGAGTTACTCAAATTACCAGCGTATGATCTTGCATTAACCAGCTCTAGGAAAAGACCTAGAGCTGCAATCAATAACGTTTACATTAATTTCCCAGCCGTATATTAATTTTCCAGCCCGTTTCCCAGCGGGCCGCGGTGGCCTGGTGGTAAGGTCTCGGCTTCGGAACCGGAGGGTTTCAGGTTCGAGACCCGATTCCACCGAAGAACCGTCGTGTAAGGGGGTCTGTTACACGTTAAATCTGTCCTGGCCAAACGTCCTTCCGCTGGTGTGGTGTGGAGAGGGGGGTGCCAGCTCAGGTGTCGTCCTCGTCATCTGACTGTGGTTCAAAATTACGAGGTCCGTCCCAAAATAGCCCTAGTGTTGCTTCAAACGGGACGTTAATATAACTAAACTAAACCCAGCCGTAAAAAAGCTGAGAATTTCTTAACTCCGTTGTTAATCTGGTGGCTTAAAATTCTCAAAATTATTACTGTTTAGGCCCTAGATAGCTACGATGTACTTACATGCGAATTTAATTTTCTGAAATTTTAAATTCAGCCCAATTAAAAGTCAGTCCCCATAGTAAAATTCACGTGCAACGTAAATCCATTAAAATTTCTTCTTACACCATAAATAATATCTATTATTATTTTAAATACATTAATTATGCCAAAAGCTTTAAAAATACAAAAATTAAATACCAAATTTCATGACGTTAGAGCTTTATTGCGCTCGTCTAAACTAGTTCAATTAATTTTAACTTTCCCTAAAGTAACAAATTAAAGTATCTATTCCAAATTATGATGTGGAGGTGCTCGTGACCACTTTGTCACATCGCGGAACTCCGAAACATCACGACTTTGCCGTTGCCGTTACAACCCCAATCCCAGCTTTACGTAAAATCCTAGTGTTTCATCACACTACAAGCATCTACCTATCTTATGTCAGTCTACTAAAAGCCATAGTCCTAACAGTTACAATATTAAGGAGATAGTCCTTTGCACTAAGGAGGGTGCTCCGAGAATTCTACTATCGAAATTGAAGGTGAATAGGACTTGGTTCATTCCCTAAAAATTATATCAACTATGATTCGGTCTCATACCTAGTCGAGATGAAATCGTCATTTCCATTATTGGTTACTATCGTCTGGGGAGAAAAATGTCAGCAGTTGTTCGTGTCCACTTCGCATAAGAAGAGCGCTTGCGCGAGACTAAGCAACTGACGTCATTTGTTAATATCCCTGCGATTTCCAAAATTGATCAGCGGTTAGTCGTTTCATAACAGAAAAATATTTGAATTAAAGATATCGAAATCGCATTGCATCAAAATTTTTTGCGTTATATTATTAAAGATGATGTGGATGTCTTATATGATTCGTTGGCTATGCTATTAGGTTATAAATAATAGTCAATATGTGAATACATTTATCTCAATGTTCAAGATTCATTGCACATCATTCAATAACCTAAAAGTATTCGATAAAAAGTATATATTTCAACTTTTAAATATATAACTTTATTTGTAAAAAAATACTTTCATTCGTTTTTGCTATTGCATCGTACCTTAATACATCCAAAATGCCCCGATCGAATAGACAGTCACATGGAAACAGTAAGTTACATTGATGTTACAGTTAAATATTTACATTCATTTATTTGACGAGTGTGTTCGGGACGACCTCAGCGCTGCCGCATGGTGAATCTGGAAATTCATTCCGAAATCCTTGCTCAGTTCTAATGAAAACGTGTTCATTTCTGAGTTCCATACATGCACATGACAGTTATGTATTATAATGGATAGAATTTAGAAATCTACAATTCAAACTTTAGCTTTCCCATACTGCGTCAAACACTGGGTTAATTCACATCTTCTTTAGAGAGAAACAGTAAAAGGTCCATAAACATATTTTAAAAAGAAGTTGAAAAGTTTAAAACAAATCACTTGATATTAAGCATTAGAACTGTGTCGGCTAAAAGGCTACTCAACCATGAAAAAAATAAAGAATTATTTATTTAATTAAGGAAAGGTTTATATTTTCATTTTAAAGTCATATAATTTCGCCATACGTGGGAGAATATGAACACATGCAACTCTTATATTAGCAAAAGTCGTAGTTTTCTGAAATACTTATAACAATTGATTTTTCTTTTCATTGGATATGCTTCGAAGGGATGTAAAAGCCCGTGATCGAAATCATATATGGCATTTTATATTTCAGTCTTGCTTGGAGCTTAGACCAACGATTTTATACAGATTGCTTCATTATGGCATTTATGGTACAGTTATTGGGCCATTTCACAGCTGTATTACCAACCAACCAATATGAAGGAACAACCTCTACTTGTGATTCATGAGTGAAACATACTACTGCAAATTTCTTTTCTGCTAGAATCAATAATAGTTAAATATAAAAAGAATTCAGCTAATATCTGATATTAGCAATTTTTTTTGTTAAAACTTTAGCATATGAATCTACATAATGAAAACAAAAATTATGTAACATATTTAATGATATATGATCTTTAAATATACGTTTTTTTTAAAGCATACATTTTAACGTGTAATGAAATCATTCTACACATATAAAACAAAAATATTTAAAAATCAAATTTAAAAAAAATGAAAAGAATTGAAGCATTGCCATATAGAAAAGTTTCATATCTCTCGTTAAGTTCTGATTTGAAGTAAATGATACTCTCAAGGATTTATGATTTTTGACCAATTTCATACAATTGTACCATATTCAATAATTTAAAAAGAAATGAATAGAATATTTTATATTTAACATAATGCTACATCCAGAAGACAAAAAAAAAATTATTTTAAAATAATTTGCATGTTTATAAGAAGAATCCACATTTTGATTTTTGCTACTTAATTTTATTATAGAGTCAGAAAGTATTGTATTTTGCGATTTTAATGTAAAAAAATGACAAAAAATATCTCTTGTTTATAAAATTATTATTTTTTACATATCTTTGCCTATTTGCTGAACAAGAACAACAAGAACTTTCTATTTCCAGTTCAAAATACATTTGCTGCTAATATCAAATGCTTGTATCTTTACAATATCATTTTTGACGCATACAGCATTATATATTGAAGTGGTCTCTGATTTACATGGATTTTCATAAAAATATCCATTAGTTTTAATTTCATTAGATAGAAATATATAATCATTATTGACCATTTTAATAATATGTTTTATCTGCATAAATCTATTGTTTTTGATTTGAATACATTGGTCTTTACCATTGGAAGAATAAAATCTGACATAGTTATTTATAACTTCCCTATACTCTTCGCTATCCGAATCGGTCTGATCGTTTGCCCCCAAAAGGAATTAAAGACAGTTTAGAACTTTGATTCGACTGTGATGTAGTTATTTGCTCAGAGAAACGTCTACTTATCTCAGACAAAGGTTTGTGTCCTCAACATGCCGTTTCATGCTGTACCGTTTTCATGCTGTTTTACGTAGTTTAAAGTGATTTCCTCAACTTCTTATTTTTGTGAAAAACCTCAAATATTTAAAATCTAATGCAAATTGTTGGCTCAAATTTTGTATAAAAATCTCACGATACTTTCTACAGCTTTTTAATTAGAGAACAAGTAATCCATTCATTTAGAAATATTTTATAGTCGTTTTAAAACTTCAGAATGTTAAAAAAAATTAAAAAATTCATATTATCTACCAGTCAAACCCCTATTTTTAAAGAGAGGCTAGAAGTACAACTAATTTTTTTAAATTCAGGAATTATGTAATTATTTCTTAAAATATTTGTAAAATTTTAAGAAAATTATGTGATAAAATTCGAAATTTAAAAATTCAGCTTTACATCTATTTTTAGTGAAAAAAAAATGCACCTTTCTCCAAATTTTAGAAAACTTTTATCAATTAACTGAAATACTTTGTTTCCAACATGGTTTTTTTTTCAATCTTTTGATAGGAAAATTCAGAAATATTACTATCGTTTTTCTTTAATTTTCAAAAAAAAAGAAAAAAAAATCATCTCGAACATAGTTATTTACTTTAACTAATTATTTTCTAAATTCGTATTTGTAAACAATTAATAAAAGGATATAGTAGAATTTTTAAAAATTTGAATGTGGATCTCGTAGGCAACAATAAAAGATCTCGAAATTAACTTTTCTTTTTTTTATATTCATAAGAAAATATCTTCTTATTCATAAATTTCAAAACATTCCATTGTTTTTCTTGTTTCCTTGAAATTATTTTGAAGATATTTTCGGAACTAATTTCATCATTTAAAATCTAAACAGTAGGAACAGAAAGGAAATTATCATCTGATAAATGCCGTAAATTTGTGATAAACATTTTTTCCTCCAAATAAAAGTTTAAACTTCGAATATTTCGGATAAAATATTTTTTTAAAAAAATCATCAACAATTTCATAATAAGCAGTGACGTATATCGTATGTAAATTCATAAAGAAAAGTAAAACCAAATGAGTTTCCTTAGCCGAAAACCGAGAACCGAAGTAGGAATCTGTATGATTTGCCTCCGTTTAGAGAGTTTATTCTAAACTTCAAGGCTTATTTTTTATCAATCTCATAAACAATAATTCTAATAATTATTATTTGTTTTAATTAATTTTATTTTATTAAAAATATTGCCCTTGTTTAAAGAAAATATACAATTATTTTCCTTATCAATGCTCATTTCTTTTTTTGATTGAGCACTTTATGTTAAGAATTGAAGAAAAAAAATCTTATCAAGACCTTGTAAAATGATTTTTGAGCAAATATGCATTTATGATTACTCAAAGCCTTATATTTTTATTTCTTCTTCCCTCTTTAAATGTTAAAAAGGTTCATGAGTTTTAACTTTTCTGGCAATGAAATGCTAGATTTGTTAACCACGTGAAGCCTTTTCTGATTATTTGATGTTTCAAAACTTCAAGACAGACTTAATATTTTTAAAAGAGAGTTTCTTTTGATTTCGATACTTTTTTTGAAACTAATGATGTATTTATGCCGACAACAAACTATGGTGATATTTGTATAAATGTTTATAAATTTTGGATTGATATCATACTGGTATTAGTCATCTCTTGTCTGTAAATCTTTCAATTCCCTATAATCTATTAAACAGGATAGTTTACACATTAAAAATATTTAATTTAAAAGCATTTCTTTATATAATCAAATATAGTTCGTCATTTTCCCCATTATTGTGTTGTATAATCTAATAACAGAATTAATGTAATGTGTATCTATGTTCTTTGAAGTTCTATAAGACAGATCTTTAAAGTCAGAGCTTCCAAGAAAAATTAAAGAAAAATGGCTTTCTGTTGCTATTAGCAATGTAAAGGTCCTAAATTTTCTGAATGCCTTCGCACCAAGCTCTTCAGGCTGTGCGGTAATTACGATACAAGGATTATTCCCAGATGTCTGCAAGATGTTCATTCTCTCACCATATGTTTGGCCCCGTTTAATCAAAAATGGTTCTTGAGCAAATAAACTCCATCAAACCAAATCAAGCAGGTGTTCATTTTTGCTAGATTTTTGACTTTTTAACTTGTTGAATTAAAGTTTCTCTTAAAATTGTAGAAAAAATATTTATCGCTTCAACATTTTTGTTTATCTGGTGTCTTTCCTTACAACCACTGATTCAGTCAGAAATGTGGGATGACATAAAATGCTCCGTAATTTTCTCTAACTTAGCTATTAAGCATTTTGATTTTGATTTTTGAGGGCAACTTCTGAACTCGAGTATTATTTGGTATTTCCCATGCTTGTATTATTAATAAAACATCGAATTTCGCTTTAGTTGTTTGAGTGGTTTGTTTACCTGCTTTCCTCTATTTTAGACATGGATAATCATACACTACGGTGGTCCTCCACTGTCTTCTATATTCTATTTAATCTTGATATCATTCGAACTCAATTTTTATTGTTTTTGGGACCTGTGGTGTGATCACCATAGCATTTAATGTCATCCAAATGGACAGTTGATGTCATATAGAAGAGTTTTCAGTTGCAGTTTACTAGTAGACTGAATGAAAAATATATGAGAATATGTATTGAGTGGCCAAACAAAAATTCAAAGAGTGATTTATTCATTTTCCAAGAATAAATCAGCTTTCCTGAAAAGTTCTAAAAATAAGTGAAAGTTTAATTGACAAAATATCTAATTCTGTTTAAATGCTGCTTTATTAATCTTCATTGCCATTTATTTGCTATCTACACATATAGATAATTAATTTATGAATTTAAAATTAGCTAACTAAATTTAATAAATCAGCAATCATGTTATTTATGCATATCTTCAAATAATGCATATATGCTTCTCTATATCACATTTGATTTTAAATTATTATTAGATAAAAGAGAAAACTGGTGGAACAGCCATTAAAAAAGATTTCAGTTCTTTTTTCAGCATTTATTAGAAACTCATAATTTCTATATGCATACACTTTGGATAAATAATCTCACATTAAATTACATTTTAAAATAGCATATAATAATATAGATTAAGGATTAAAAGGAATAAATATAATGGAACATTTATAATTCCTGGTGAATTTTTCAAATAAATTAATTTGAATAATTGTTACAAAACTGTACGGCATAGACTTGTTCAGAGGAAGAATCAATCGAAAATATTTCTAAATTTAAAGTTTAAATTGAACAAACCAATTTTCTTAAGGTTTATAATGCTTATTCGTATAGCTTTAATCAACTCTCCTTAAAATGAGTTTTGGGAATTTTGAGAAATGAAATGAGAATTTTGAGAATTAGGAATATTTTTCAATTTCATATCATGTTATAAATTTACCTTAAAGGGATGATAATAGTTTCAGAAATAATTACAATAAACGATAAAATGTGAGTTTTAAAGCTGTTGGTATTGTCTTATAATTAATTTAGAACCAGAATGTGTTTAATTAAACATATTCTCTATTCCATGGTTTTGTAGAAGGTATTATTAATCGAATGGTATGGGGATCTTAGAAATAAAATGGAACGCAATCATTTAGATTCGGTTCTGCATCTGATTTATTCCCATTTTATATGAAATTGATATTCAAGTAGATGAATGTCTTCGTTTTATCAATATGAACAGTTGCTGACTTCGAGGAACAATTGTTACATACGCAAAAAAATCTTGAAATTTCCTCCATTATTGTACTCAAATTTTATTCTCTTATTGTTGTTAACAAGGAACATGTAGCTGTTTGGAATGAGTGCAATAGTTTTGAATAACCTTGTATGATATGCGAATTGACTTTTGATTCGGATAAACAATCAATGAAACGCATAGAATATCAATATTCGGATAGTTCAATATCTTCAATCTATCGGAGGGAGATATTATTCCGTTAACACTCATGGTCAATTGTAATCATGCCACTGGCTTTCTAAAACGCAAAAATGTTGAGTCATATATAGCGATCTTTTATCTTTTTATTTATCTTTTAGTAACATAATCAAATGATTACAAAGAGATTGATATTGCGATCAAATTATTTTTACTCACTCCTATTTAACCTCTTATTTCATAAAAAATGGAATATAAGATGTTTCATAGAAGATGCCAAGAAAAACGTGATCGGTTTTTCGAGCTTTTTTTGATACATTTAAGTTTAGAAATTCTTTACTCACTATTCTAAAATTTCCTGGAATAATCAGTCAGTCGATTAACTTAATTAAATCTTTGATATATTTAAATAAAATTTGTTGCAGTGCCACATTTTGCCCAGAATACTAAACAAATATTTTTATTTAAAAATTTAGTAAAATTTCGTTAAATATATTTAAATCACTTAACGTTTACGAAATGTTTTTTTTACCAAATTAAGAACATTTATAAATTATTAATACGTATATTTCAGAAATTAAGCATCTTGAGAATTTATTCATAATTTCTAAAAGGCTATTTAGATAGTTAAGTTGTTGCTTATTAATTGCTTTTAATTTAAGAAAGCGCTATTAAAACAGTTTAGAAGAATGAGTGAACTTCTTAAATATTAATTCATTTTCCTGTTCCTTACAAATATCACGGAAATATTTTATCAGATATGATTGATACTCAAAAGTCTCCGAAATGAAAAATCGCAATTTCAGATATGTTGAAGAATTCCATTAGCATATCGATTCTTTGGCACTGATTGCACGTTTTGAAGCATTCTTACCAATTTCTTATTATAATGCAGCAAAATTTAACTGGTTTACTAAATTCCAGAACAGAACTTACATTGCTGATATCACAAATCCATGCATTTTCCGCCTGGAGTTTAATCGAAAATATAATTTTAATGTGCCGATATTGAAGAATTTTCAAGGACTTAGCCATTAGCAGCATGAAGAGCATTTTAAATATTTACTCATACAAAGTCTTATATATACGGAGAGTCTTTGGTAAAATCGGGTTTTCAATGCGCAGTTTTTGGAGCTCACACCTTTACAATGAGATTAATTACATTCCGAATAGGAGATAAGATTCAGATTAGGAGCTCAGTATCATCAAAACGCTCAATTGTACGACATGAAAATAAATCGAGAAGTGAAAAAAAAGTTTTCCAAAATTTTACTATTATATAAGTTCTCCTGAATTCGAGCAGTTAATAAAAAATTATGCATATATTATTCAAGAACTAAATAACTTCCACAGTATAAAGTCAAACAGGAGTTCTTGAAAATATTTTAATTAATTATAGATAATTTTTTTGAAAGATCATCTTTGTATATCCAAAAAATTATTTGCAGTTTTTTTACTTCGTTGTACACTTTGTTATAGTTTCATGGGAAATTAAATTTTCGTCTGACGAATACTTTATGATATTACTTTTCCTGCAATAGTTCAAATAACATATTTTCTGCATTTATCATTTTAGGAATACTATTGGTGAAAAGAAAGATTTGTATTAGAAACTGAGATTTAGTCATTAGACTCTTAATCTAACAGAAATAAAACTACTACTGGCGAACTTGGAAATAGAGAAAAAAAAATAATATCATTCAAGTGAGGAAGGCGAAATAATTTATTGGTAAACACGCCATATTTGGGAAGTAAATTACAATATATCACACTACTTTCGTTAAAGGCTTTAATAGTTTAATGAAAAGTGAATAAAACTAAGGTCTTTAGGATTCGTAGCATTTATTCAATGCCCAGAATTAAAAACATTGATACTCACAGAACAAAACAATGTTTAATACTTTAAAATATTTCAATGAATGTAGCTTCAAATATCTTTTAATCTTCTAGAAAATTTTTTGCTACTTTTTAAAAATAATTTAATAGAAATTCTGTCTTCGTTATTTTACATTATGTTTTCATAAAGAATAGAATTTATGAAAAAAAGTAATTGTTATTAATAATCCATACATTTTTAGTAAATTTTGTTATCGCATTGGATATGATTTCACTTAATAATTTTATAAACAACTTTCAAACGAATTCTATGAAAAAAATCCCACCTTTCACATGTAAAATATCAATTTGAATTACTTATTCCAGGAGAATAGAATGTAATAAAATAGTAAAAATTAAATAATGCTTTCAGAATGCGCATTCTTATTAGATTCAATTATAAATAGATAGATGTAACTT
>JAPMOR010001037.1:666-53845 GCA_026543865.1 Argiope aurantia
TTTAATAATTTCAAAATTAATTAATTTTTAAAAACTTTAATAATTTCAAATTTAATTATTTTTTAAAAGTAATAATTTCAAAATTAATTAATTTCTTGAAAAAAATTAATAATGTCAATAATTTTTTTAAAATAATGTAATAATTTTAAAATTAATTAATTTCTTGAAAAATTTAATAGTTTCGCACTATGGATAATTTATATAGTTTGGCTTTTTAGGTTAGATCTCATCGTTATATGAACTAAGTTATTTATAAATCATGTTAATTTTAAACATTTCCTTACCCAAATTTAATATTTACTAATATTTTAGGAACAGGTTTCAACGCGATCAAATTTCCCGGCAATGCATGTCCCCAATGGCGAATTAAGGCATTTTGCCACTCGAACCAGTGGCTTTTTAAAAACAAATAAGCCAATTTATTTTCAAATTTTTCAATACATTTTTAAAAAATAAATAAACTGCTGTTATGTTCCGAGTCTATTTGATGGGACACGTTTTTTAATTGTTTATATTAAATGGTATTCTTGAGTTATTTTATAAATAATGCCACCTTGTTTGTGAGAAAATGTTATTTCTCTGTAAAGGAGTTATAGAGTCCTTAGTATATAATTCAATCTAATCAATGTAGTATGGCTAGCAATACTACAGCTTGAATTGCAGTAGCAGTCCATCATAACTGTAATGAACATCAATTGTGAATAGTAAATGGTTAGAATTGTAATCTAGCAATTATCACAAAATTCTAAAAGTCAAGTATGTATGGATTCCAAAAAGTATACAATACGCTATAGTATCTGGGTAACATCATTAACAGATTATACAATATTATTACAAATTTCAAATATTATTCGATATATTATACAATAATACATAATAAAACGCTGTCATAAATTCCCAAGAGTCAAGTGAAATTTTCCCATTTAACATAATAGACTGTAAGATATTGGGCAGAATTATTGTATACTAGTCAACTCAGGCAACCAATTGCTAATTAAGAATATTGGTTATAATTTTTACAGATAATTCGTTTAAATATAACTCCATAATCATGATTTTGCTACATTTCCGATATTATTATTATTCCGATGTAAAGGACTTATAGAGTCCTTTGTATAAGTTTAACCTAATCAATGTAGTATAATTTGCAATATACAACTAGCAATGCCGTAGCTGTCCATCATAACTGTATGCAGATGGATCGCCAGATGTAAATGGTCAAAATTATAATCTAACAATTATCATAAAATCCTAAAAGTCAGATATATATGCATCCCAAACAGTATAATACGCTATAGTATACTGCGTAACGCTGTTAACAAATAATACAATATTATTACAAATTTCAAATATTACTCGATTTATTATACAATAATATACAGTAATGCTCTATCATAAATTCCCAGGAGTCAAGTGAAATTCCCCCATTTACACAATATACTATAAAACATTGGGCAGAATTATATCATACTAGTCGACTCAGGCAACAAGTTTCTCACGGGGCACATTGATAATAATTTTTTCAGATAATTCACTTAAATATAAATCCATGTTCATGATTCTACTATATTTTCAGATAATAAAGCCGTATTATATTTATTATCATAAGTTTTGTTTAATGAGTACATTAACTTCCTAATGGAGACAGTCCCAAAATATCAAAGCGCTATTAACCCTTAACAGGGGAGGTGAAATTTTAGGACTTAATTGGGGTGAATGACATGCGGTCTACGAGACCGCATGTCCTTTACACTCAAATTAAATTTTCTAATGAATGTATTATTATGAAAACCTATTAATATGTTTTGCAGATATTTTTCTTGAGGTACATATATGTTTTAGAATTTTTTCAAAATATATTATCATTGAAAAAAGTAAATGCGTTGCAACATACATTTTCTTTTCAAATTACATGTTTCAATAAATAATATTCTTGAAAAAACATATTACTTTTTACTTTTGAAATTATATTTATTTTTAAAGTATATGAAGGTATATAGAAGAGAATAAAATGTAAAATTAAATACTTATATGGAAAATAAAAAATTTTCAATGGGTGATATTTTTTTATCGGCTTGTGTAACTTGCATAGCACGGTTTTCTATGGCACTTTAAACATATAGGTTAAGAACTAGTATAAAAATAAACTAATAAATTATGTATATATATATATATATAATCTTGGTATATTAATATATTTTATAAGTTTTTCAAAATACATTATGACTAGAAAATTTGATTATGTTTGAACATACATATCAGAATAAGTTGAATGTGAAATTTCATCGAAAATCTCTTCTGTACAATTATCCTTATCACTAAATTCTCTTTCTGCTTCACTTAAAAGTGTCTGGAGAACTGCTTCATAATAGGATCAGTAAGTTGGATGACATTTTGGGGCCCAACTTTTAGCGCCATCTGTTAAGCCTTGTTTATCTCTGGGGCACTAACATGGAGGTGCGGTCTTACAGACCGCACTCAAAGGAATAACTGATTTATTTTAAAAAGCATCCGCTGAAATCGGTCGAAAAAGTGCACGTGTATTGAAGGTCACAAAACAGGAAGCTACAGGGTCACTCCATTCAATTGAGCTAAAAATAGAATAGGGGTGATCGAAATTCCATCGCTAACTGTCACATAGACTGCACGTCACCAGTTAAGGGTTAAATTATAATTATGTTTTTCAGGCATCTTCTAAATTCCGCGATATTATAATTTTCTTTTTTTTATTTGTCTTGTTACTATACAGATACCAAACAATCCTTCTTGATTCAATTTCAATAAAGATAATCAGGATGAAAACGGTTTGAATTTATGAGTAACAATGTAATCTATTGTAAATTGTGCAAAAAATATTTTTTTTTTTTAAATTGCCAAGATTTAGCAAAAATTCTCACTGGTAGCAGTAAAAAAAAAAAAATCTTTATAGTCTAAAATGGTGCAAAATTCCTTTTTGTATAATAATATTTCCAGAAGTTATGGTGGATACAGGCCAAAATTCCGTTTAATATTTAATTAGTTAATTAGTTAATATTAAAATAGAAATCAAAATTGTTGTTCCGAATTGATCATTACAATCCTGCAAATCATATATGTTCAAAATTGGCAGTTGTCAAACAGTCTGTCTCGTAGTACGCCAGTACACACATTCATTCTTAGAGTTAGTGGAGATTGTACGATAATACTGAATTATGCTTGTATAATGTTACAAACCTGCAATTCGGCTTCCCAGCATAGTTTGTTCCATCATTGGAAAGAAAGTTTTACAGTCATCTGAATGGGACGGAGTCCAGGTGTGCGTCGGAGTTCCCAGAGCTTGGCGACCATTTGGCGACTTGGCGACGAATTTGGCGACTTTGGCGCAAAAATAGATAATACCCCACTTCTGACACCAAATGTTATGAAATTTCTTTTTACCGGGGTTCGTTTGGATAGTGGAAGAGATATGGTGTAAAGAACGCTCAATCAGCAGGCAGAAGTAGAATAAAAACAACAACGTTTATTTACACGAAGACACACAGGACAGCACAAAAGCGACAACTATATACAGCACAGAAGACGATTATCTTCACCCGAGACGTGTAGCATACAATAGCACACACAGCAGTATACAATCAGAATCTACTGCAGACAGTAGCGCACAGCTCAGTTCAGCACTAGCTTGACTCAGTCGCTTCCGACTACTCCGTCTTCTACTTCTCCGACTCTGACTCGGATTACTGACTTCGCTCCGTCGATTCCGTTTACTCTTTTTCGACCACTCCATCCACTCTGACTACTCGCTTCGTCGTCTCTCCTTCGCAACAATATTATTCAATACGATAATGCACAATTTTATATAATTATTATAAATAGGGAACATCATTCTATATTATGCATTATATCTACATTACTGAGGATATAGAATAAAAATACAATAGAACAGATTTGATTAATTAAATATCAATTTTTTAAAAATAGTTTATTGTTTTTTTTTTATAATTTGCCTTTTCAAAGTATGAAAGGAATAAAATCAGTATTTGGTATTTTTACAATCCGAATTTTGTTTAAAAAAATTAAAATAATGTCATCTATGTCGCATACTACAATGGAAATTACAATTCATTAGCGTTACATTTTAATATAGAAAAGGTATGAAAAGTTATATTAATTCAGTTAACAATACTTAATTACATTCAACATCAAGTTTCCTTGCAAAATATCTTGAAAATGAAAATAGTTATAACATGCAATCTTTTTAATGAAATAAACCATTTTAAAAGATAATTTCTTATTGCTTTTATTGCTTAATTTTTCCTCTTAAAAAACTAAGCAATAAAAATAAAAAATAATGATTTCTTTCAATAATTCGAATTCCGATTTTAGAATATTTTTCAAAAACTAGGGATTCATTTTTGTAAATTAATATTTCAGTTTTAATCTTTATATTTTATAAAGTATTTGGAAATTTCAGTAATAATAAATTGACCAATGTAATCAATTTAAACACTCCATACATAACAAACAACTTAGAAACAGTAACTTGTGTAATTACATTAAAAGAAGTTGTTGATTAATGAAGATTTTTCCATGCAAACCTAATGAAAAAGTTCGTCCTTAATAATGAAATTTGCAAAATTATAATTATTCGATGGCATTTTGAAATTAAGTGAAATGCCAATTAGTCATAAAAATGAAAAATAAAATGTTGCTGCGTCTAATTTGTATATTTCAACTGATGAGGAAGTTTCGTCATTTAATTAACTATAATTAAAATTCTCTGTTCACATTCTAAGTTAAGTCGTCCTACTTTAATTTAATTAACATTTTATGGTAAATGTAAAACTGAAGGATTTTTCATAATTTGAAAATATTTAAATTTCATCACATTTTTTTAGTTATAAATATGTTTCTTAATATATATACTACAGAAACGGAAATTTCTCAATTCAGACTTAGTATAACGTAAAAATAATTTTATTTAAAGTCTAATGATATAATATCCCTTACATTAGATTACATATCTGAGTTTATAAAAATGATGCCATTTTTAATATATGATGATAGTAATACTGCTTGCCTGAAATTATATTCTGGAAAGTTTCCTTTGAAGGGTTTAAAAATTAGTATTTGATCTTTGGATAAAGTTATATTATTATTATTATTATTATTATTTTGCTTAGGATAATTTTTATATCGAATTTTGTACCATGTAAACCGCATTTTAGTGACATTATATTAAATTATTTTACTTCTATGGAAAGCGCAGGATAAATACATTGGTTATTTTTGGAACAGCTCCGTTGGTTGAACAAGCTCCGTTTAATGCAATTTGCTACAAGCAAGTCATCGATTTAAAAATAGTTATTTAGTTTATATGACAGGCAGCATGGAAAGCCACAACAAATATAGGGTGCAAATTATGAGGCATTACTTTATGAAGATATCAGCCTTAAACGATACAAATAACAGTTGATCAATTTAAAAGAGACATTCAAGGAAAAAAAATCTAGATATAACGAAAGACATAACCAAGTTGTTTTCTAATATTACTATGGTGACTCACATTTGCTAAACTTTTGAAAAAAACTTAAGAATTACTTCGCTAGAATCTGTTGTCTCACTCTCCATATTTACCACATTTAGTTCCTTCAGACTACTATTGGTTTTGATCTATGCAAAATGTCACTATGGAGAAATGTTCACTTCCAAGCAGATATTGAAAATTAGCTTGATAGATTAATTGTATTTAAACAAGAGATTTTTTCTGCATTAAATTGTTTATTTCTCGAAAAATGGACACATCTTTAGACTCTGAGAAAAAATATTTTGAATAAATTGAATTTTAATTTTTATAAGAAACAAGAATCTTTTTAAACTTAGAAATGAAAGAGCGATACAAATGTACCCAATGCTTTGAAATTTAGAAACCTAAAAACAACAGTTCAGAGAAATATATTTATTTCAAGAGGGCATGGATTAGTTTGCAATGAAAGTTCTGAAACTCTTAAAGGGACAGTGGACTTTTCAATAAGCAAAAACGGATGAAAAAGGAATTTTTATTGTTTCATCACCAAAATATATATTTAATTTCTACTAAAATAGTATCGTAAAATGTATTCAATAGAATGAATATTTGAAAGGCATGGAGAAAAAGTACATTTTAATGGCTTTTCTCCAAATGATATTGTAGTAGGTTTAAAAGTCTTTGTAATGTTCCAGGTGTCTTATTTTTTTAGGAAATTAAATAAAGTTTATAATAAAGATTTCGGTTAAACATTAAAAGAAGATAGGGAATACAATTTATATTTTGAGAGTTTAAGATGTTTACAAGTCAATTCAAGTTCTAAAAAATTAAAATTCTTATTTAAATTAAGTGAGGGTGCATAAAAATATTTCTAAAAAATTAGCATTTAATTGGAATTACAAATTCATACACAGTTTTATTTCAAATAAGATTATTTTGATTAATAAGAAATAATTAACAGAAAAAAATTAAAAATTATGTCGCCTGGAATATTTTGAAATTAAAAAAAATATATGCATATCTTTTAATTTTTAAAAAATAATATATTTCATTTTAAAACGTTTTTTTTATGAAATTTGACGAATTTATATTTTAATACATATGTATAAAAAATTCATAACTCTTAATGAATAATTCACAAAATATCTTAATAGAATTCACCGCCCTTTTATAGATAATTTTAATTGCTTGAATCATGTTAAATGTATTAATAATATGATAGATAAATATTATTTTTCTATCATATGATTAGCCTCTCAAGATAAATTTTTCTTCAGAAACTCGTTTTCTTCTCTTTCATTCGAAAAATATGGGACCCTATTACATACTCTTCAATCGAAATCAGATAAATACAATTTCCAGGCCTGGTGTTAACGGCAGATGTATTTAAACCTGTATTATTTGCAATTTAAGAGAAACAAGTCCAAAATTGGTCAAAATACCAATTTTGGGGTATTTAATATTAAATACATCTTCAAGTTCATGCTTACTTTTCGTAATATATTTTAGACAATCTTCAATTTGAAACAAATATATTCATTTTTGAAGAATATGTGGTTTAAAAAAGTGGATTACCTAAAAAAAATTAAGTTTCAATTAATGAGATAAATCAAGAAGTTTTTTTCAAGGCTATTTTATTCTGAATGTAAGGTTACAACACATTACACCCTACAGTTAAAGAATGATGGGAATTTTGTATGCTCTCTTGCCTTTCAAGGTCAAGCATTTTTCTGATCTTTTGGTATAATGTTTTGAGATAACGCACAAGTATATGCTTTATATTCTTTAAGATATTCAAAGTTAGCCGCCTTTGGCGACCAGCCGGTTCACCAATTTTAATGCTCGATAAAATTTTAACACTTAAATATTTTGTGTAATTCCTACATTTATAGCTTCTTCGTCAAAATATTTTAAAACTTCAAATTTTGATAGTCATATAATTCACTCATAATATTATAACGTCCTTCAGTCATAACGTAATATGTATCTCTCTCATTTTCTGTTAGCTCCCATATAATTTATGCTTTAAATTAAACTGGAAATGATTAATCTGCAATTAATATAATAATATTTTTTTACTGAAACAAAGCATTTTTTAATAATATGATTACTGAAAACAATGTCACTGAGATTTAAACCTTATGGGCACTAAAGAAAATCTTTCTTAATTTATGCAATATCTCAAGAATTTGTCAACAAAATTTTCTCAGATTCATCATGAGCAGATCGATTAATTAACAAAGTTTAATTTTAAATGCATCAAACACTAAGAAAATAAAATGAATCGTTTAAAATAATAGGTCGAAAACAGGTTTAAAAAAACTAATTAAAAAACGATGTACTTAAAACCATAAGCATATACAAAAAAAATATATAATTAACATAAATACGATTTAATTACAAAAGCATGCAACTTACCTAAAAATAATTTAAATCATCCGTTGATAATGGTTGTCATGTCAACAATCAGAACACAATGCGCATGCGTGAATTTTCAACGCCAATTATGGTAACGCCAATGCGTGAATTTTTCTACGCCAGTTGTGATAACGCTATGCAGATTAGAAATTTTTAATTTCCTTTATTATTTGTTATTTTAATTCAAAAGTACTTGAGAATGAATCTGAAAGACCGATTCATTAATAATGTTTAATTTTGAATGCATTAAACATTAAGAAAATAAACAGAATCATTTGAAATTAAATGCATCAAACATTAAGAAAATAAACAGAATCATTTGAAATTAAATGCATCAAACATTAAGAAAATAAACAGAATTATTTGAAATAATTGGTCGAAAAATGTTAAGCCTAGCCTCATTAGCATGGGGAAAAAACTGACGCCTTACTCATTTGGCGATGGGGAAAATAAAGAATTTTTTGGCGGGAAAATTAATTTTTAATTAATAATTAAAATTCTAATTAAAAATTCAAAAAAGGACCCGAGATGCATATTCCTGACCTCCAAGGTATACATGCTCCAAATTGGATAGCTGTAGGTCGAATGATCTAGTCTGTAGATCTCAACTCACACACACACACACACACACATTGAGATTTATATAAATATAGATTACTTGCTTCATCCCGAGATATCTTTAATACTATTATTAAAAATACTCTAATCTAATTAGTCTGTTCTAAAATAGTTTTCAGTAACAACAAGCGTAGTTAGATAATATTACAAAAATAAAGTGTATTAAAAAATTGTATTCATGCACGTTATTGTTAGTTGACTCCAAAGAAACATTACCGTATTTTACATACTTCGGTATATCCTTTCGTATTACATGGACAGTGTCTTATATCCAGATGTATTCGGTTCTAATTCAGAGCTGTATTAGGTTTACCATATCAACATTCCTCTAAGCAATAACTGTTGCTGTAAACTGTTAGTGCATAGCGGCACTGTGCATTTCACTGAATGCCTATGATTTCGAAGTGATGTTTGGTTCCACTAGAATTGGGAGGTTATTTGGAGGACATGCAGTCCAGCTTCAATCGTGACAGTTACAGTGGAATTTCCGCTCTGTTATACCTTTGTAGCCAACGCAGCGAGACTCAGACTTGATATTAATTCAGAAATTGTAGAACATGATTTATCAATAGACTGGACCAATAATTTAAGAGAAGGAAAGCGTAATATCTGAAGCATGAGGAGCACATACTGCCCATTACTGAGCAGTTTCTAATTCAAAGGCATATAGCCGATAAAGTGTGTACAAGATTAAATATTTATTTTTTGTAGCATTATCAAAAATTAGTAAAATAATTGAAATTGTTGAAAAGAATAAAGTAAGACTCAAATGATACATATGAAACAAGTACCATCAATTTTAATTTTTAAAGTCTTTAGTTATATTTTTGTTGAAAAGTCATTATTTCAAAATTGACACATAAATTTGTCATACTGTAAGTTCTTTATATGATCTCGATTCAAAATTATGAGGTTTGCTCCCAAACATTTCTAATGTTGCTTTGAAATGGGGCGTTAATGTAATTAAATTAAACTAAACTAAAAAAATTTGGGATTTGTGATCAAAATTTGAAGTACATATAACAAAAATATTTATAACCTGATGAAAATAATCTCATATCATGTTATCTGTTGAATGCTACATATAGTAATTTTAAATGGAAAGAATGTTTTTATGTAAATTATTATAATAAACCTATTAATTATCGTCTTGATTTATCACTATCTATATTGACCATGTTTTTGTTGTTTTAGAATTAATTAATTAAACAAAACTTGGACGCCCATGTGCTGCTAATTTTACATCATTGCTTATGTTTCATGGAAGAATAGATTTAATTAATAAAACATTAACCCTTTAATTATTTATCAATAATCATTTTCTACTTCCTAAACTTTATGCTGTTTTCTTTATTCTTAATAATGAAGTAAATTTGAAGAAAAATTTGATGCTGGTTTGTACATTATTGAGTATATGACCCATGGAAAAACAGATTTGAATAATAAAGAATCAACTCTTTAATTATGTACAATGTGCACTTCCTAAACTTTATTATATTTTCTTTATTTTTAATAATATTAGTAAATTTGAAGAAAATCGATTCTGTATTTCAGATCTCTATAAAGCAAAAAAAAAAAGTATTTTAGCTCAACTTATTTATAATGTTTTATGCATTTATAAATTTCTTTTTATTTTGCATCAAAACATATCCTAAGAAGTACCACAATTATATACGAGATAATAAGATCTGTTGTATTTGCCACAGTTTGATATCAAATGCATGGAAGGGATAGAAAAATTCAATATCAGTACCCCTCACTGAATAAAAAGACTGCAGCACCAATGGGTTGTTTTGCTGAACAGTTCAAATAAAATAATAGCTTAAAATCTTCAAAATTTCGCAAATGGAACCACATTTTTATTTCAAATCACATTAATATCGATAAACATGTATGAGTCATGGAAATAGATAAAGTATAAACATACGTGTTTACTTTCTCTAAAAAAATATGCAAATTTAAAATAATTTTCCAAATATTGAAAATTTGAGATTTCGACTTATACCCACTTTTAAACGTGCCTTAATCTTAAAAAGATATTTTTTGGATTATCTATGCCACTCTGTCTGCGAACATGATATTTCAAAAGAGCTTTGAGCTAAACGGATGAAATTCGGTATATGATCATTGCATCAAATTTACTGACTTTTCTCAAATTTTGATTGAAATCCGATTGCAGAATAGGTGTCTGACTGCAAGTAAGCAGATAACAAAAATCCAAAGTACAACCAAAATCAGATGGATGATTCCAGAACTAACATTTAAAGGTTTGATCTGTATTAAATTTTGAACCAAATCGTTCAACAAACTTTCCATCTACGAATTTATACTTTCGCATAAATACTATGGCAAAAAATAAATGATTTGGACAAATTAAACTTGATACTCAGCTGTAGCATTTAAAATGTAATCAGATTTTGAATCAAATTCTTAGAAGATTTGACATCTTATGTTCGTATGAAGAAAAATAACAACCTTGATAAATAAATTTTGGTATAAGATCTTCAGACTACATTTTTCAAATTTTTCTTTCATTTCATGGGTTAAAAAAATTATGTAATGCATATTCGGTTCTCTTCTCTATACTACGAAGCACGAAATGCTTGCGTGCAGCATCTCGAAAATTGGCGTACTCGTAGAGTTCACGACATTGCCCAAAGTCCACAATTTTATTCAGAAGGGTAAGAGGTAAACACTTTTTAAATAAAGTATAGGAAAATATTTTGCGGAGATCACTCGTTCTGGTTCTACATTTTTATCATTTCAATACATCGATAATTGATTCAGTATAGACTGCTAAGGTTATTTCAATAAATCAGTGCTGCATGTTTCCTATATATTTTTGTCATTCAAACACATATATTCTTGATCATAAAATAAAACAATAAATGTTTTTTCATCAGGTATTACAAAAGTATTCCGATACAATGCTTTCTTACTTCAAACTAAATATATATTTCAACGATTATAGTATACATTTTTTTTTTTGAAAAATTAAAAGGAAATGAGCTAGATGATAAATTGAACATTTCTGAATATTGCCAACATCCTGCTGATTCATGAAGTTTATTCAAAATGAAACTCTCATATAATCGCTACTAAATACACATATAAAATAATAAGGAAAACCTAAAGAACCGTTCTTTCAGCTCTAATCACTGATTCAATTTCGTCAATGATTATTTCATACGAAAAATTATGACTCCTAATGATGTTATCATTGGTTTTCTTGTCTCTACTATTTTAAGAAAAACCTCAAAATAACTTTAGGGAAACCCAAAAGACTGATCTTTTAGCTTTAATTCTGGGTCAATACCTCAGTGATTATATACGAAATCTTATGACTATTAAAAATGTTATAAATGGTTCCCTTGTCTCTCTATCATTTTAAGACAAACCTCAAAGAGAGTACTTCGATATAAATTCTTCAGGAAAATCCTAAAAACCCACGATCTTTTAGTTCTAATTCCTGGGTCAATTTGATCAATGATTATTTTATACTAAAACTAGTAAAAATTTTATCAAAGGTTCTCTTGCATCTGTACTGTTTTAAAAGAAACACCAAAATTTCGACTTCAGTGCATATTCTCTAGTGAAATTAAACTCCCCCAGTTTAAACCTTTGATTAGATTTTAATTTTTTTTTTACATGAAAGCTCATAACCACTAGATATTTCATGAACAGCCTGCCTTTGTATCACAACCCATTATTTTTGAGAGAAATTTCTAAAACATTTCGATACGGCATATTCGCTATGGCAGTGTCCAATATCAGATCAGTAAGAATTCAGATTGAATCAAACTTTTCCTAGTACATAAAGTAAAGAGCAATATATCTCGTTAATGATTGTTTGATTTGGCAGCAATAACTAAAAAAATAGCTGCAACCAAATATTATTTTTTATTTACTGTTTACTAACCACTTCTCGTCACATAATTTGTTTTATAAGGTAATAATCTTTCTTGAGACACGACAGCAATGGAGAGCAAATGGTGAACCACCGGACATTTTTCTTGGAGGACACTTCAGGTTCTTACCTACAATAAAAAGTTACCTACCTTATCTAATTGATTAAATTTGCTTATTTTTCCAAATTCTTTCATAAACTCCTTGCACATTTGCTATGAATTACACCGAATGGCTTCGTTAAGAATTGGCATATAGAAGTTATTTGCTTCTATTGGAAATTTTCATCTTTCAATAACAATCTGCTGAGCTCTTTCGATTCTGCAGGATCTTCTCTTTTTCTGAAAGTGGAGTATATATTTCTAGTATATTAGATATATCATTGTTGTCTAATTTAAATCAATAGACAAATACGGCAGCAAAGCAACCTTTAATACTGACTTGTTTAGTTCAAGGTTACAGTCCCTGCACAACTGCTTTTGACAGGTCCGACAAGTCTCATAACTCTGCTCTGACTTAAAGCTGATAGGTATGTCAAGTTCTGACATCATCTCGTCTAAGTTTCTGACACTCGGTGTCCAAAATTAACATTTTTTTCCCCCGACGAAAATTATTTATTTTTTTGATAAATGGCAATTCATTAATAACCATATTTCATACCGTTTAAGTTTTATCATTTATATTTTAACAAAATTAATACTTGAAATTGAATATAATTAAATTACAATATATATAATTTGATTTTAATATAATTAATTAATTAATTAGATTTTAATTAATATTTGTAATTTTTTAATTATCGAAGGATTAAGACGCATGTTTCATTAAAATACATAAAAAATATTAAAAAAATATTTATATATATATTTTTAATTTCAGCTATTTTAATTCTAGCTGGCAAGAAATTTATGCGTTAACATAAAACAATACATATTCAGCAAAATGTGCTTTAAAGTTCCAATACTTCTGGGTATATTTTCTTTGAACCTAATAGTAAAATGAAAACGTGTGTTCTAGTTAACAAAAAAGATGTTGTAAACTAAATCTACCAGAGCATGCTTCATAAATCACATGCATGTGAGCATCTATTCCATGAATATAACATTGAAAGGAAGACGTGCTTTCAAATTAGCAAAAAAGTAATGATGTGAGTTTAGTATAGTGCCCATCTATAATTCGAGCTGAATTGACTTGATAAACGGCACATATAAAAAAAAACTAACTCAATTCCACATATTTATTTATTTGACAATTGCATCAGTTATCCAAACAAATTTATCCCTTGGCGGTCTTTTGAAAGTCCTAGTTCTTAAACGAATAAGCTAATGGCATCGTTTAAGTGTGCGAATTTTCTCATTCTATTTCCTTGTTCATATAATAATTTCTGGAAGTACATTTTCTCATGAAGATTTATTTTACAATCAATTAAGGAAATAAATAGTTTTCAGCAATATGTCAAGATTTTGTAACGTGTAAGTTTAGAAAACAAGATTTTAAATCAAACATTTCTTCTGTTTATCTTGTTTTCGAGCATTTACAAGTATTCAGAAAATAAAAATAAATGTTTTTTATTGCACTTGTTGGAAACTTGGATTTTAAAATTGAATTTTTATCTATATATGTAATATTTTTTATAACACTGATGATGTCACGTAATTATTATACCTGAAAATTCTGAATGCAATTCATCAAAATTACATTTCTAAAATAATTAAATTATATCGATTATTAAGTCATTTTATATGGCCTATTAAATATTTTCTTGCAATTTTTTTCAATTTCTCGTTGATTATCACTATGATACTTTTTTTTAAATTGGAAAAAAAAATTGATTGTCACTGCTCAATCAATTTATATACAGGACTAGCAAGAAATACGTTACTTACTTCAAATGGCTAAATTGTGTTCTATTGGTCCAAATAAGATAAAATTTGAATTACAGATTATTAAGATGATGAATTTTATATTAATTAATTAAAAAAAATTAGTACACAAATTTACCAATAGATGGCGCTGTAAAACAAATGACATTTATTTGCATATATTGAAAATGTGAAACATAATTTGTGTTACAGCACATGTCTATTACCAATTTTCTTTGAATATAAAGAAGGCGGATTCTGAACGAATATTAGTTTCTTCTCTCTTCGTCATGCCTACGTTACAAGAAAAAGCGCTACTGGTGAAATGGTTTTATCAGAACCAAATAAACTCCGTTGCAGATCTAAAGGAATTTTGTCATTTGAAGCAGATACGAAGAGGTTCAATGTCTGCACGTGCCCTATGCAAGGTTATGCAGAAATTTGAACTGGGCAACTTGGCATTCTTCCTGGTAGAGGACGAAAAAAAAAATCGTTTTCCAGCGTTGAAAACGTTGCGACCGCGCTCTTTGAAGCCGACAGTCAGTCGCCGCATAATAGTGCGAGTTTGCCAATTGTTTCCCATGTTCTGAATATGGCGTATTCAACTATAGGAAAAATCGTACTACATATTTTACATTTTTACCCATACAAAAGTAAATATCTGCACTTGTTGCAGGATGGAGACTTAGAGGTCTGTAAATTTTTTGCACTTCAGTTCCTTGCTCGAATGGTGGTTGACACAACTTGGTCATGGAGCATTCTGTGGAGTGATGAGACCCATTTGTGCCTCAATGAGCAAGTTAACACTCACAACAGTCGAATTTGGGCAGAGGAAAGCTCTCACGTTATCCAGGAACAGCCCTTGCATCCTGAAAAAGTGACAGTATGATGTGGTTTTACAGTTACTTTTATCATTGGACCGTATTTCTTTGAAGAAATAACTTCAAATACAATCCAAGCCTGTTCCATGACAGGACAGCGGTACCATAATATGCTGAGGGATTTTGTTTTACCAACTCATTTACAGCGTGGATGCCTTAAAGATATTATTTTCATGCAGGTTGGTGCACCACCTCATATTGATCGTCGTATAAAGCGATTGTTAATACAAAATTTCACAGAAACACGAGTTATCAGCCGTCATTTCCAAATAGCATGGCTTCCTCACTCGCCGTATATCATCCCTTGCGACTTTTGGCTGTGGGGTTATTTAAAGGACAATATCTACCGTCAAATGCAATCATTTCTACCATATCTTAAGGACAACATTTGGCGCCATATTCTTAATATTCCGGCAGACGCATTCCGGTTATATATAGAAAATATGATTCTGCGATTAAAGCATATTGTTGAAAATGAAACAGGACATACTGAGCAATTTTAATTTTGCTTTATTTAACAACTAGCCACATTTGGCGACCAGACAGTTCGCCAATCTTAATGTTCGTTAAAATTTTAAAAATTAAATATTTTATGCAATTTCTACTTTAATAGCCTCTTCATCAAAATATTTTAAAACTTCTTCAAATTTTGTATAGTCATATAATTCACTCATAATATTATAAAGGCCTTTAGACATAATGTAATATATATCTCTAATTTTCTATTACCTCCCGTAGAATTTATACTTTAAATTAAAGTGGAAAGGATTAATCTGCAATTAATATATTAATATTTTTTTATTGAAACAATGTATTTTTTTGTAATATGATTACTGAAAACAGTCACTGAGCGTTTAAATTTTATGGACACTAAAGAATATCTTTCTCAATTTATGTAATATTTCAAAAAATTTGTCAACAACATTTTCTCAGATTCATCCTGACCAGATTGATTAATTAACAATGTTTAATTTTAAATGCATCAAACACTAAGAAAATAAAACGAATCGTTTAAAATAATCGGTTGAAAACAAGTTTTAAAAAACTACTTAAAAAACGATGTACTTAAAACTATAAGCATATACAAAAAATAGATAATTAACATAAATACAACTTAATTACAAAAGCATTCAACTAAACTGAAGATAATTTAACTCAAGTCCACAATCAGTCACAGCAATCAGAACACCATGCGCATGCGTGAATTTTCAACGCCAGTTACGGTAACGCAAATGCGTGGATTTTTCTACGCCAGTTGGGGCAACGCCATGCAGATTAGAAATTTTTAATTTCCTTTATTCTGTTTTATTTTAATTCAAAAGTACTTCAGAATGAATCTGAAAGATCTATTAATTAACAATGTTTAATTTAAAATGCATCAAAATTTAAGAAAATAAACAGAATCGTTTGAAATAATCAGCCGAAAAATCTTAACCCTAGCTTCATTACAGTGGGAGAAAAAAAAACCCTGAAGCCTTACTCATTTGGCGGTGGGGAAAATGAAAAGGTTTTTTTGGCGGGAAAATTAGTTTTTAATTAATAATTAAAATTCTAATTAAAATTTCAAAAAACGGGACCCAGGTGCACATTCCCGACCTCCAAGGTATACACGTGCCAGATTTGGTAGCTGTAGGTCAAGCGGTCTGGCCTGTAGAGCGCCAACACACCACACACACACACATATTGAGCTTTATATAAGTATAGATTATAAACCATATTAAATGGTTTTATGTGTATTACAATGCCACCTAACGATGAATTTTTGTACATTTTTTTTTAAATTTAATAAATGTAAAGCGCATCATCTCAATAATCTGTAGTTGAAATTTTATCTCATTCGGATCAATAAAACTCATTTTAGAGCCCTCTTATGTGGGTAACATTTTTTGCTAACGCTATATATTACTTTATTACTTCTTCATAGTATAGAGTATGTATAGTAATCGTCAAAAAGTTCGAACTCTAGATTTTTAATCTCTACGTTTTAGAACTATGAGTTTGAAAAACATATTTTTGGAAAAAGTCAAATTGTCTGTCTGTGACTAACGTTTTGAATTATAGGGAAGAAATTTGGTATATAGATTTTAAATCAAATTTGTAGCATACTGTCGTCTCTTGTGCAAAATTCATTCTCGAGATGTCTGTCTGTCCTACTTTTCGAATATAAATGAACATGATAACTACGAAACGAAAAGAAATAAATGGATAAATTTCGGCACATACATTTAACATCTGTAGTGTACACAGTTATCAAATTTTGAGTTAAAACGACAGATTACTAACCTCAATGGGGGTGGTGGTGGTGTTGAAAGTATGCCTTTCTGTACTTTCAGAAGCATATAAAAGAGATAACTCAAAAACGCATGACTTGAATATATTAGATATTAGCCGCCTTTGGCGACCAGCTGGTTCGCCAATCTAAATGTTCATTTAAATTTTAATAATTAAGTATTTTACGCAATTCCAACTTTAATAGATTCTCCAATTAATTCCAACTTTAATAGGCCTTCAGTCATAACGTAATATGTATCTCTCCAATTTTCTGTTACCTCTCGTAGAATTTATGCTTTAAAATAAAGTGGAAAGAATTAATCTTCAATTAATATAATATTTTTTACTGAAAGAAATCCTTTTTTTATAATATGATTACTGATAACAGAGTCACTGAGCGTTTAAACTTTATGGGCACTAAAGAATATCTTTCTTAATTTATGTAATATCTCAAGAATTTGTCAACAAAATTTTCTCAGATTCATCATGAAGAGATCGATTAATTAACAATGTTTAATTTTAAATGCATCAAACACTAAGAAAATAAAACGAATCGTTTAAAATAATCGGTTGAAAACAGGTAAAAAAAACTACTTAAAAAATGATGTACTTAAAACTATAAGCATATACAAAAATATATATAACTAACATAAATACAACTTAATTACAAAAGCATGCAACTAACCTGAAAATAATTTAAATCAAGAATCATCCGTTGATAATATTTTCAACAATCAGAACACAATACGCATGCGTGAATTTTCAACGCCAGTTACGGTAACGCAAATGCGTGAATTTTTCTACGCCAGTTTGGGTAACGTATGCAGATTAGATATTTTTAATTTCCTTTATGATGTGTTATTTTAATTCAAAAGTACTTCAGAATGAATCTGAAAGATCTATTAAGTAACAATGTTTAATTTTAAATGCATAAAACATTAAGAAAATAAACAGAATCGTTTGAAATAATCGGCCAAACATGTTAACCCTAGCCTCATTACTGTTTGGGGGGAAAAAACTGAAGCCTTACTCATTTGGCGGTGGGGAAAATGGAAGATTTTTTGGCGGGAAAGTTAGTTTTTAATTAATAATTAAAATTCTAATTAAAAATTCAAAAAAGGGACCCCAGGTGCACATTCCCGACCTCTAAGGTATACATGTACCAAATTTGGTAGCTGTAGGTCAAATGACCTGGCCTGTAGAGCGCCAACACACTCATTGAGCTTTATTTATAAGTATAGATGGTATATGATCTTGTGACCTAATTATGTATCTTTATTACAATTTTTTGTCTTACTCCATTGGGAAAAGCGCATCCAAAATACAAATTTGATTTTCGTATACTATTAATTACATGTTATGGCATAATCGCCAAAGATGACGCGAAAGAGTAAGCAAAAACGCTAAATTCAAGCTAAAGTTTAATATTCTACACCAATGCCTTGCAAGGCAATGTTATACTTCCTTTATTATTGAGTATGCGAGGAAGTTTTGGGGTGACTACTCCCGCTGATTTTTATTTATAGTATCATTCTGAAATTATTAGTGGGTGAAGGAAATGCAATAAAGAATAAATTGGGAATACTGATATTTTTAAATAAATATTATAATTATTGTAAGAAATGATTTATTTTATTTCAAGATCTTTTCTTGCATGGCTATAAAGTCCCACTAATGAATTTCAAATTGAAACATTGTTGACGGACAGAAATCATGAAGCAAAGAATGAATCACAGAGAAATGATATGATTGTAATAAATATGATTTATCAGAACTCCACCCTCTCTTTTTCCTTCCTTTTTCTCCTATCTTCAAACACACGTTATGAAAGGTGAAATTGCAATCAGCTTTGGAAAATTCAATTCGAGCTCAACTTTTAACTTATCAATTTAGATATCTTATCCTGCAACTATTATATTACATTTACCAACTTGTAAGACCTAGAACTATAGCATATATATACCTTTAAGGAATATCAAACGTATATATCATTTGGGCTTATAGATTCGCATATATATATATCATGAAAGATTCCAAATGATAAATTTCATAAATGACACTAAATAATGATATAAAAACTGAAACAAGACTCTAGTGAACAATCTAACAGAGATGCTTGAACAAAATATCTTTTATAGAAAATGCAGTAACAAAATTTCAACAATAATAATATGTAAAAGAAAACTAATCAAATTTATCATTTTCCCCCGTCACATGATATAACACAATCAATATTATGAGACCCTTTCGAGGTTGTAATAACACCAACGGCAACCCAATTAAGTATAATAACACAACAAACGGCCCCTCTTGCATACATGCATATTGTTACATTCTCTGCAGGAGTGCTGAAGAAGCTACCTCGACTCATCTTTAAAAGTAAAAAGAGTCTGCAGAAACAAAAAATTCTAATAAAAAATATCATAATGAGACTGGTGCAGAAGCGTTAATTCGATGCCTGTCGTCATTGTTTTCGGAAATCAGTGATGAAGTATTGCTCTAGAGTTACCTCGTTAACTAGAATAACCGAAATTCTTTCTTCGCTGAAGGGTTATTGATGTGGAACAGCGATTTTGAACTGGGAGAAACTGGTGAAAGGAAGAACTTTGATGTTCACGAAACAGCTGGGGGTGTCCACAGAAAAATGGTACACGTCCGAGGGATTTTCTTGTAAACTTTTGAGTGGTGGCGCATCTTATCTATTGACGGTCAAAACTTGCCCTCGAATGGCGATATATTCTTTTTGGTCCTTGGAAGAATGGAATTGTTAATACAGATTTCTTTATTAACTTAAGCTGAAAAGGTGATGCGAGTCTTTGAGTTCCATTCCTTTATTAGTAAAAGTATACAAAAATTTTGCCATTGAGATTAATTAAGGAAAATAAATTGCTGATTAATTTGATTCATAAACAATAAAAATAAATCTTAATTAATTAATAAATTGTAATATTTTGTTATGGCTTGAAATACAAGACTGAAGAGTCTTGGATCACACACACACACACATCCTCCCTCCACCCTTCAGATCCTCTAAAGATATCAGAACTTAATTTACCATTGACCATTTGAATGTGCTAATATAATAAATACTTTTTTTGTGGAAATATACTTTTATTAACTTGGCTTACTTAAATTTTTTAGCCATATGCATTATATAATGTTAATTAATTATATAAAACATATAGATACATTAAATGCCTCCATGATATTTAAAATTTTAAATCTCAATAAAGAATTAAAATTCTACTATAGTAGCAATTGTTAAATTACGTATTTTTTTAGAATTTATTGCCATATTTGCCACTGCTATATCCTCTTTTTCAAAATTAAAATAGTTTTCATATTATATTATTGAAATGAATACTTTATATTTTAATTTTTATAAGTTAAATCTCAATATTAAAAATATTTATTTCAAAATCTCTAAAATATGTTAAATTTCAGTTAGGTGACAAATGTGAACTTAGAAATTATAATTTTGCTAAAACAAATGTTACAAATAAAATGGCAGAAATGTGTCTTCTAGTCTTCATGTTATTGAAAATCGTTTTTTTTTTTCATTTTAAAACACATAAAAGAAAGAAAGAAAACTCAAACAAATCTTTTGAAAATAAAATTTTAAAGGAAGGAGTTTTATGAATGTGAGAAATTGCAAACAACTATGAATTTTAAAACATTGAATTCCTTAAGAAGCACTTAAGGAAATATTTAAAAATTATAATCAAAATCGATCTTTCAAAATAAAATGATTATTAAAGAGGCCTATAAGAATTAAAGAAACATTTAAGATCGTTCTGAAATACTTGAAAAGAAGAGAGTTCCTGGGAAATAAAAGGTTAAATATAATTGTATTTTTGACGGTTATAGAACTATTAAGCGCTAGAATACATTTTCTGTATGCTGAAGTATTTTATTTTCCATTCATTTTCTAGTTCCTTTGTGAAGATATTGACTGTGGCTTTAAGGGAACATACGATATCATGCACAAAAATTTAAAGACCTGGGATAAAAGTAAAATATTTAATATGCGGGTCCTTGTTTCTAAAAACGTTTGGAATATTTTATGTTATTCGTCATATTATGCTTTTGTTTATATTAATATTTTGTAAAATATAACATTCTAGACAGGAAAATATCCCAGATTTCTGATATATAGCACTGCATTTTTATAGATTAAAAATCACCAAAGGTTGGAGATGAAACATAATAAGCATTTTTTAAATAATATTGAATTATAATTTCATGAATCATATTAAACTTATCTTTAAGAGATAATATTTCCAGTGCTAAATATTATCATAACAGTTTTTTTTTTAATTTTTTTCGATCGAGTTAAGCTACATTTAGAAATGGTGCTTTAAAATCATTTTTAAACCATCTCTTTCTACTGCATTATTTAATATTTTTAGGGAAACAAAGTTTTTTAGGAAGATAATCTACCTCAGTAAATAAGGGAAAAGTCAGATAGTTCAATAATTATGATTAAAATGGAATTTAAAACTTCCTGTTTATCATATATATTCAATACAAAGAGTACAATTTATCAATAAACCATATTTATTAGCTCGAATCAGCTATAGAATCATAAGGGAGCAGAAAGCAGCAATTAAATCACAACTTATATTCAACTTACAATATAATTTTAATATTTATATCATCAAACAGTGATCTAATATTATGATCTTGAATTTTAAGGAACGATCTAGAATAATTTTGCATAACTTTGAAAAGCAAATATCATTTTGAATTAAAACAGCTTATTTTTGGTTTGTCTACTGTTGGAAAATATGCGATGTTTTAAAAACTGAGTCAAGGGAAAGCTTGGTAAACTTCTTTATATGACATTATAAATATGAAAAAAAATATTCATTTCACAATATTAATGATCTATATAATAAAATTAAAAATCTTCACAAACTCACATTCACAATCCTATTAAATATATGAATTGAGTGCGATAGATTAAAACTACATTATATTCAGATTAATAAAAATTAATACCTTGGCAAACAGGCAATGAAACTGCTTTTGAACTCAAGAATTTGAGAAATCTTTTGCAGATTTAAACATCACTAAGTTTCATCACGTCTCTATATTTAGTCACGTAAACGATCTCAAAGCTTTGAATATAAATGTTGAGAAACATAAATGAGTAAAGCTTTATGAATAGCAAACAATTCAGTTTTCAAAGCTTTCAATTTATTCTCAAATCCCATTTCCACATTGCGATCAAATGTCTCTGGAAGAACTTCAAGATCTACCCATGCATTAATTGTATTGAAATGATAATTGCGTTCACAGCAATAATGTTCCTAATGACAAGATAGCAGGATCTCTAATTTCGAGAAAAGGATTGAAGAGAGTTGGAATGAATCGTAAATAAATTTATTATAATTTCAGAGATTGGTTTGTACAAAGTAATTGGAGAGCATAATTTGATAAGACCTGTAACTCTTTCTTGCTACATTATTTGAGCAAAATAGTTTTTTCTTTTTTTTTTGTGGCTTAAAAAATTACAAAAACACTATGGAACTGATGTTATCTCACATGAAGAATTTTCTTTTATAAAAATGTTTGGTACGAATTTACCATATGTTTAAGCTGGTTCATTTCAATTTTTTAATTAGTGGACTGTAATCCTATTTAAAATCAAACGACCATTCGAAAGCCAACTTTTTATTTCATCGAGATTCACCGACCCCGCAACGACTCAGTACCGAACTGTTTTGAAAACTGATCCCATGTCAGCAGGGTTACAATAAATTTTATCGATGAAGTCAAGTCAGCGCATGGTTGCAACATTCTATAACAAACAGCGCTAACAAAGCTGTAACATTCTGCCCCGCGTTGCGTGTTTATTGCAACGCAATTCAAAATTCAAAGTTACAATCAAGAATATACAACAAAATATTTTTTTTTCGAGTTCAAACATGAATATATATATATATAAAAAACATAGAAATATAAATAAGTATGAACCATAAATATACAATTAAATATGTAAGAATAGAAAATGAACATTTGAATATGTACAGAACAATATACAATTTTTTTATGTACAGATTAGAAAATCAAGTTTGAATGGGTAGGAGGCAAATTTTAGAGATTGGTCTTTTAAAATGACCATTTTTAGTTTTGACAATTACAACGCGAATTTTGCCGCCCTGTCCGAGAATAACTTGACTTATTCTTCCAAGACACCATTTAAAAGGTGGAAGGCTATCCTCTTTTAGTAAACCATATCATTTTCCTTAATATTATTTTTTGAAAACCGCCATTTTTTTCGGTCTTGCAAATGATTTAGATAGCCAATCGACCAGCGTTCCCAGATTTATTCTATTATTTTTGTCAGTCTTTGCCAACGGGTTAATTTACTTTCTAGTTCATTTATTACTGAAGGCTCTGGGATAGAATTTATGGACTTGCCTATTAAAAAATGGCCCGGAGTTAATGGTTCTAAATCCGAAACATCGGAAAATAAAGGTGAAATAGGTCTTGAGTTTAGAATGCCTTCTATTTGAGTAACAATAGTTAAAAATTCCTCATAAAATAATTTTGCATCAGCAACCGTTCTTTTTAGATGATGCTCGAAGGACTTAACTCCAGACTCCCAGAGTCCACCGAAATTAGGTACCCGAGGGGGAAGAAATTTCCAGGAGATATTTTCCATTGCCCAAAACCTGGATAAATTTTCATCAGGAAAATTAACAAGTGAAGCGAGTTTTATCAACTCTTTGTTGGCTTCTATAAAGTTTTTACTATTATCACTAAATAAGGTTGAGCATTTCCCTCGACGTGAGAAGAATCTTTTCAGGCAAGCAATAAATGCTTATGATGTCAGGTCAAAAACTATTTCAAGATGTATAGCCTTAGTAACTAGGCAAACGAAAATAGCTACATAAACCTTATGTAAATTACCCTTTCTTTGATTTTTGTACCTTATGAAAAATAGATCGCAAAAGTCTACACCTGTGTTAGAAAATACAGGGTTGGAATTTACTCGCTTAGGAGGTAAATTCCCCATTAATTGGTCTAAGGGAGTAGGTTTGCACCTAAAACAAGTTATACAGTATGCGCACAACGTTTCTTGCGATATTTTTGCCTCCAATGGGCCAAAATTCTTGCCGAACAAAATGTAATAATGATTGAGGTCCTGCGTGAAAGTTCTTTAAGTGATAATACTGGAAAATTAGAGTGGTAATGTTGTGCTTTTTAGGCAGTATTATCTGTTGTTTATAATTATAACTAACATCTGCATGAACCAATTTACCACCTACTCTTAACAAATTGTCTGCATCTAAAAAAGCATTTAAGTGACTTATAGGACCCTTCTTCAAAGTTTCTCCGTTTTTTAGGGCCTTTATCATTAATTTCTTTTTTGATCTTTCCAATTCACTATTTGTGATTGGACCGGTAAGTTTTGTTTTATTCTTAATATTGATTAAAAACCTGCACAGAAAACTAAATATACGAATTAATTTTACATAGTCATTACTTATGGCTAAAAAAATCCTCAAGAAATGAAATATTTTTTACAGAAGATAAACTAATGTTTGACTGTGATTTAAGTTCAGTCAGATATTGTCCATCTGAAATTACAGACTCATCAAGTTCAACACTAGAATGTTTTTAGAGTCCAGTAAATAGTCAGGACAACACCACCATAAGTCGTTGGTTAAGAGTTCATGAGGGTTCAAACCTATAGATATTATATCTGCAGGATTAAGTTGGGAAGAAATATGCTTCCACTGGAAGTTTTCTGCTAGAGTTTGTATCTTAGATACCTGAGTAGCAACAAAAGTTTTTTGTTTATATGGATGTGCCTTTATCCAGGCAAGTGCAATTGTTGAATATGTGTAACATATTGTTTCACTGATTAGCATCTGAAGAGAAGGACTAATTCTTTCTATCAACTGCAAGAGAAGGAGACACGCTGACAACTCCAAACAAGAGATCGGAATTACTTTAATGGGAGCGACTCTTGAATTACTGGTGATAAGTGTATTGACAGCTGTGCCATCTTCCATAATAGACTTCATGTAAACAACCGCTCCGAAAGCGGCTTCAGAAGCATCAGCATAACCAACTATAACAGTTTTTTCATAAGATTTTGCCAAGATATGTCTAGGAATTTTGAGATTTTCGATGACTTTCAAAGATGTCACAAAATTCGACCATTCTGGCTTGATTGATTGAGGAAGAGTATCTTCCCAGTTCAATTGTTGGATCCATAATTTTTGCATAAAAATTTTGGCCTTTGTGATAACAGGACCAACCAGACCTAATGGATCATACAAACGATCGATAACTGATAACACGTCTCTTTTAGTGTAGAAAGGCTTGATCTTTAAGTGTACCTTAAAAGGAAAACAATCTTCTTTTTTGGTTGCCAATTCAGACCCAAAGCTTTTACTGAAGAATGTCGATCAAAGCGAAAATATTGCTGGTTAGTTTCCTCAGAGCTATTATTTATGAGTGCAGATGAATTTGAAGTCAATTTATGAAGCTCCCTGCCACAAGTTTGCACCATTTGTATCAACTGCCTTTGTAATTCCTAGGCTGCTTCTAAAGTAGCAGCACCCGGGACGAAATCGTCTATATACACATCTGTTAGTGTAACTTGCGAAGCTAACGGAAATTTTTTCGCTTCATCCAAAGCGAGTTGCTTCAAACAACTAATGGCCAAGAATGGAGCAGATTTTGTGCCATAAGTTACAATATTAAGACGATAAGTAGTTGGGGACTCATTCATATTATCCTTCCATAATATTTTTAGCAGATTTCTATGTGATTCATCAATTAATATTTGACGGTGCATCTTCTTAATATCTGCCGTAAATGCGTATTTATAAATCCTAAATCTAGTCATTATTTTTTTCACAAATTCGCGTTGTCACCAAACTGCTTTGTTACAAAATTTGCCTGAGAAGCACTATCTAGTATTATTCTAGCTCTTGAGAAGTGGCCATATATATTCTGAATAAGTATTATTGCAGTTGGAAGTAGAACGCTTTTATTTTTTATAAGCAAGCAGACAGAGGAAGTACGCTGTGAAGCGGCCGATGTCACATCTGTTGGGGATAAATCAGTTCTCGGCTCTGAAGGAATTGCTTCGGAATGAGTAACATTTTCTCCTCCGATCGAAGGTTTGCTATGTCTGTGCAAGAGATAATTATGATTACCATTGCAGATGTTACACAAGTACTTAGATTGGCTACAAAAAGCTAATTTGTGTCCTGGTTTTAAGCACAACACACAGAGGGAGAGTTTTTTAACCATATTAAAACGTTCCACAGCATTTAAATCAAGAAAACTTTTGCATTTATAGATAGGATGATTTGCTGGTAGAAGACAAATAGGACACTTTGATGAAGTGTCATTTACTTTTGTTACTAAAGTACGTGGTTTAGCACTTTGGGAAATAAATTTAGATTTTGGTGGTTGAACGATATTACTTTGCAAATTTTCTAAAATTTGACATATTTTTTCATTAAATTTTATAAATTTATCCCAATTAGTTAGCTCATTTGACGTCAAAGTCATTTCAAATTGTTTACGCGATTCTTTATCCAATTCCTGCATAACAATATTAATCAACATAGCTTCACTTAGTTTATTCAAATCTAAATTCAATAATTTTAGAGATATTAAATGTTTATGTAATTGATCAACTAATGATCTTAAATCTTTGGAACTTTCATTTTTCCAACTTTTCAATCGAAAATATTTCATTAATGTGAGTATTAACAATAAGTCTTTTATTATCAAATCTATCTTCCAAAGCTTTCATTAAGGAAATCATTTCCAAAGCTTTCATTCGATATCATCCGAGCCGCACTTCCAACTAAGCATGATTGTAAATAATAAAGCTTTTGCGACTCTGAAAGTTGTTTGTTAGAAGAAATTAACGAATCAAATTGAGCTTTAAAAATGTTCCATTCCTCAAAATTACCCGAGAATTTTGGTAATGGGATTTCTGGCAGTTTGATATTAACATCATTAGATTTATTAATTTTTACACTCCCATTTTCATGCATGCAATTATTAAAAAGTTTTTTCAAACTTACCTCCAATTTTAGGAGATCCCAGTCGATATCCTCGAAACTATTTTCAATTTCCACTAAATCTTCATCTTTTTTCACAACTTTGTAGTAGTCTTGTCTTAAAAGTTCAAACTGTTGATTTAATCTACGCACTTTATCCAACTTGACTTCAATTTCTACTATTTTAACATCCTCTAACTGCTGATCCTTTATTGACGTTAACAGTCTAGTTATTTGCGTCTTGATTCCACCACGAGTCCTATTTAACGAAGTAATGTCTTTCTTCATTATTATTTACTATTCAAATCGAAATTTAATTAAAATTCATACTCCGCGAGTGGACCAAATTTTATGGTACGAATTAACCATATGTTTAAGCTGGTTCATTTCAATTTTTTAATAAGTTGACTGTAATCTTATTGAAAATCAAACGATAATTCGAAAGCCAACTTTTTATTTTATCGAGGTTCACCGACCCCACAACGACTCAGTACGAAACTGTTTTGAAAACTGATCCCATGTCAGCAGGGTTACAATAAATTTTATCGCTGAAGTGAAGTCAGCGCATGGTTGCAATATTCTATAACAAACAGCGCCAATAAAGCGGTAACAATGTTATTGTAATATTTTTAAATTTTTTTTTTTTTTTGAAAATAAACATTACGTTTTCGAAGTATTGAAATGTGACAAAATTAAAGTTACAAAAATCTAAATATGAATGAAATTAGATTATTTTTAATTAAATACTGTGGTATTTGAATTATCCCTGAGCTCTCTTTGCAGTTTGAAAAATTTCTTATCAATATGTGAATCACATTCTTAACATGCACATTATTAATGTACTAAACGCATGATTATGATTATTACATGCACATTATGGTGTTAAACACATTATTATGGTTATTAAATGCAAATCATTATGGTCCTAAACACATTATTATGGTTATTACATGCACATCATTATGGTCCTAAACACGTTATTAAGGTTATTACATGCACCTCATGATTATCAAGCACATTATTATGACCCTAATATACGTTTAAAATTATGGCCCTAATTACGTTAAATAATTGTTCTCCAAATTTCAGGTTCATGACTTTGTTTAAAAATGTAATTTTATGCTTAATTGACATTAGGACCATGTTTTTCTAACAACTTTACAACTATTTAATTTTACGCTTCTGGGATTTTTTTATGGAGTTATGCCACATAACAATAAATATCTATTAAATATGGAATACTCGGGGTAAGTCATATTCAAAAACCACGTTGTCTTACAACGTAATTTTACTTTAATTTCTAGTCCTGCATATAAAGTACGGTGAATATAAACAAAATTTTTATTCTTTCACTTTCAACAATGGAAGGAAATAGTCCGATTCGGGAACTGGAAATGATTTGATTTTCAATACAGCAATGAAATCTGTTGTTATGAAATTATTTTAAAATATTTTTTAAATATTGTGAAACCTTAGGAAAAAATTGTATCATAAGTAAATTGAAATCATCATTTCTTTGTCGAGAGCAACTGCCATCAAGATTTGTTTTTTCAATTGATTGAAATATTTGCGTCAATTTAAAAAATCGCTCATCGGTGCACATTAAAGTCTCCTAAAATATTTCTTTGCCAAATTAGGTGGTGCTAGATATGATGATCTGTCTACACATACATATAAAGATCCTCCTTTATTATCAATAGAGAAAAGAAACACTTATTAAAAAAGAATTATAAATGTAAGTTTAGTGCTTTCATTTAACAGTAACTTGTTAGCAATAAAGTTAGATTTTAAGGGCGAAATAATAAATTAAAAGAGAAAAATCAATTTTTTAAAGCTCTTTATGACCAACTTGAATTAAAATGGCTGCTTCACATCTTTTATTAAAAAATATCTGAGAATGTTTAGATTTTTTCAACGATAGTATGATATAAAATCTTTATCTTAGAAATTTTATATTGCATGTGGGAAAATGTTGCAATAATATACACTTCATTATTTCCGACTATTGTGTTTAAAAATGCCCGTCGTTTTAGCTATATTCATTTTTCACCATGAACAAAACTTTCTATTTCATATTCTTTACAATGTTTAGTCCTATGAATTAAGGGTTTTAAATTACTTTATATTATAAACACTAACAGTGAGTAAATAATAAATAGCTATTTGTTTGTTTTATGAGCAGGTAACTTCTGTAATGCATGTTAATGTTATGGCGAAATGTACTCTCTATTAATTAAATAAAGTTAATACTTTACATTTTTTAATGTGCAACGTAACATCTTAAAATGAAATGTAAAATTAAAGTGCGATAATAATAATTTGACAATAATTTCTCTATTACCTTAAAAATATTTTTTTAAACTTAAATTGTAGAAGAGTATAAAAATAACATTCATGCTTCAGAGAACAAGGATTCAATTTATTCAAACGATAAAAAAAATAAATAAAGATCACAAAAGTTAAAAACAAATGAAAAAAGCAAGAACAATCAATAAAAAGAAAGAAACCACAATATCTGAAGAAAAATTTTTCTAGCATCTTTTATAAGCACAGAAAGAAAAGGGTCGGTATAGTATGAGGAAAAAAAAAAAAAAAAAAAACGGAAAAAATTCTGACAAAAAGAACGATGGAAAAAAAAAAGAATAAAAAGTTCAAACTTAAAGCTTTCTTTCCTTTTTGTACGAAACCAAGACTTCCAGCCGATGTAGTACGTGACATGTACTGAAAATTACACGTCCACAGCTCGGTATACCTTCAATCCTTTTTCAATCATTCCTTTCCTTAGCTTTTATTTTCATGAGAGACAAAGGGGAAAACAGTGCTGGTGCAAGTTCAAACTCTATAACGATCAGATCTGTTAAATACTTTTTTTTTCTTCTTATTTTTAAAATATTTCAGCAACTCTTAATTTAGAAAAAAAATTTTTTGTTGATTATTCATATTTTTTTTCTTTTATTTCTGCGGAAGAAAAAAGAATATTTTCCTTTTTGTGGAATTTACAAAGCATGGGTCTGTTTTTACGAGTTCATCTTGTTTTTTTTATTTTGTTTTAAAAATTACTGTTATCCTATCTTAATAGTTTTGCATCTACAGTATTTTATGAAATTAAACGAGATATATTTAGAATGCATTTTTAGAGTACTCAATTGTATGATAGCAGCCACATAGAGATCACTTCGACGAAGATTGTACCAATATGTAAAAAATATAATTGTACAAGAGGTGTTTGAAATTTTAAGGTGAAGAGGTGTTTATTTAAGCCTAACATTACATAAAATGACAGGTCACTAATTGCTCAACAGGACAGCAATGTGAAAATTTCTCTAGAGATAAATATTATAGCTGAAATTCAGATATTATATATCGATGAAATATACTTGGCATGAATGTTTCAAAATATATACTTCATGGTAAAATAGTATTAGAACACATTTATTTACAATGTATTCGTTTTTTTTATTTACATGGCCATGGTTAAAAGCCAAAAACTAAAATTCTTGCATTTTAATTATCTTTTTTGTATACTATCTTAAGTTTTGTGCCACAATAATCTTTTAAAATTAATATTAGTTTTGCATTTTATTTAAACTAACTAATTAGCTTTAACTAAATTAATACTTTAACTAAATTTTTAACTTATTAGCTTAAACTAAAAAATTAATATTGTGTATGGATAACATTCCATGATATCTACTTATCATATAGAAATCGGAAACACTTCTCGTATTTTTCGGTAAGTAACTATTTCGTAAATTGATAATTTATCCTAAGGTTGCTTTTTCAGAAAATAATTAAACTTTTGAATTAGTGTATTTTATATTATTAAGCATTATTAATTTATATTTTATACAAAATATTCCATGAAAAATTTACATCGTGATTACTTTGCTCATCGTCCTTAACTTTAGTTTCTTTGTTTCAATCTAAAATAATTTTAGAATAATAATGATGTGAAATGTTAATAAGAATTACGGAGATTAGACATTTGAATTTAAAATGCATATTAATTAGCAGGTCTCCAGAGGTATAGATTTTCTCCACTATTTCTGATAATAGCTTTGGAGTTTATAAAGTCACATATTGTGAAATTTCATAATATATTAATAATTGGCGAGAGTCTTTTCCGCCAGTTAATTATTTAGTTTAAATAATTAATTCAATGCAAAAATATAAATTACTTTCAATGAATAAGAAATAATTTCAAGAACTATTGCATTATTAACAATTATAAAGCTTTATTGATATAATTAAACCGTTCTAGCTATCATAGAAAAATAAAACTTTATATAATGAATCAATGATCGTTAAATTGTTCAATGTATTTATTATTTTATATTTTCCAACAAAAAATAACAATTTCACATTTGTTTCTAAGATAAAATGACTGAGACACAAATGATTACATTCTTTTTTTTTTCAAAGAGGCAATAAATATAATTAATCAGCTAAGATAATTCAACATTCAAGCTGTTCGAAGGAATTATATAAGCCTCGATTGAATGCGGAACACAATTAAAAAACATTCTATAATGAGAATTCAAATTCAATTAATAAATAAAATCTGATTTATTTTAATTAAACGCTCTAACTTCATCTATTCATTATTCAGCCAGCTCAGAACTTGGAAAAAATAAGAGAATTGAAATATGTTATTTAAAGTGCACTTAAGTATGAATTAATCAGTGGCATTCATTCACAATATATTTTTACTCCACTTTTGAAGCATAACTGAATTGCTTTATTTACGAGAAAAAGAAATTTATTTAATATCATTTTAACACGCATAAAGGATATTAAAAAATTTCTTTAAATTAGCAATTAAACTTTTTGTGTTTTAAAAAGTAATTATAAAATATTAGAAAGAATCTTTATAGAATAAGAAGTTTTTATTTTCTTTTTTCCTAGTATTCTATTTTTATTAATCAATATTTCTTTCTATTTTTAATAACTCTTACAAGAGAAAGATCAACGGACACCAACTTTAATTTTCACATTTAATGAGGAAAAAAATGTCTTTTTAAAATGTGTTCAGTTCATTATCGACAATTAAGATTGTTTTCAGGAAAATAAAGGAAACTAAATTTTCCGAGTACTCTTTAGAGATTGAATAAATTTAATGACATATCTCTATAGCATTCGTTTTCGCTATCAATTTGCAAGAATTGAATGGTACTGTTGAACTAGCTAAGCAATTTTCAAAAGTTATATAAGAATTAAAGAAATTTGATATGAAATTAAATAATTAAAACAGTTTAAGCAACTCTGAAACTTGGACTTGTACGATATGCTAATGTTGCTGGAGGAAACTAAAAGAAAAATTTAGTATCAATAAAATTGAATTAATTTCTTCTTTTTTTTAACTATTAAGAAAACATTAAATTTCAAATTTGTTTTGTGTTTCAAATTTGACAAAAAATATTTTATAATAATTTATATAAATTTTACTAAAATTGATTATTTCTTTTAGTAAGATAAAGCTTCGAATTTGTTCGTTATTCCAAAATTGCATAATAACTCGAATATATTATAAAAATATTATTGAACATATGAATATATAATTATAGGGCTAATACGGTATAGAGGGCGCCGATGCAATATGAAGGATGGCTTACTTTATATTCATATTGTTCAAACTCTTCCCATTATACGGATACTTCTAACTCTAAACATCTAGACAGGAAAAATACATACAGTGAAACCAACGACTAGCAAATAACCATTCTTACTTGTATTCTGTCCGTTCTGTATTTTGTCCGAAGTTTTCTAATTTTCAAAGTTTGCAACATAAGATCTCCCTGACCAGAAAGGGATGCATTTGGTATTTTTCTAATTGCAATAATTATGTGAGACAAAGCACTTTTTACAGTATCTGTATCTTATTCTTATTAATCCTCCCAAACAAATCAAAGGCATTTAAGCTTTCCAGTCGGGGCATGATGATGGGAGTAAGTTAGAAATCTTTTCATCTTCATTCAAGTGTTCATTAATACGTCTTATTTGAAGTTTACTTATTTTGTGTGATTTTTTTATGATTTACTTGATTTACAAATAGGTCCATTCAGTAGTATAAAGCATATAGTTCTGCATATAACATTTTAACAATCAATTAAAAAATATATATAATAGTTTAGAAGGAATCAAATGGACGAAGCACATAAGAAGCAGCCCGAGTATTTAACACTGCAAACACAAGAGGCTGAAAATGCAAAAGAGAAGCTATTATTAAGATGATGAAATTTTATTCCTGTAAATTAATAAAGAGGTTCTATTCTCAAAATATTAACTGAGACTTCCAAAAAAAGCAGTGCAATTTCTGTAAGCTGTGGATCTATTTTGACCTTCCATTATAATATAAAACAAAATGTTGCAAAAAGTAAACATGGTGGTCAGTTTCAAAAGACGAAAAGTGTGTGTTTATTTTTTGATATTTAATATCGTTATTTTTGTGTTGCATTAAAAATATTGCGATCAAAAGTTTTAAGTATAAAAACTTGCATTCCAGTTAAGAGAAAGAAAAGCAAGAATAAAAATATACTCAACTTTATTTGGATCTTACTAGCTCCGAGAACAAAATCGTTTCTTCTAGTAATGAGACACGTTGCATATTTGCATTATAATTTTAAATACAAAATAATACCAGATAAATTAAAACAAAAATAATCTTACTAGATACAATTAAAAAGAAACTATTCTAACAATATTTGCAAAGAAAAATAATTTACCTCAGAAACTGAATTGATTAAAAATGGTCAGATTTTAACATCATCAATTTGGATTCATCTACTTCTCGAAACAGTTTATTTTTACTAAATATGAGTTATTTTTGACAAAAAAATAAGCAACTTTTTTTAAATTCCATTTTAATTAGAAAAATCACCGAATGAGGTGATGTCGGAGTGATATCATTATTAACATAAACGATCAAATATAAGCTAAATTGAATCTAATTAATTGAATCAGGAATGCTTTATATTGATAATTATGAAATAGTAGAGAATAAAATCAAAATAAGGAGGTTATAAATAGTATATCACATAATATGAATTAAACTCTTATCATTTAATTTGAATAGCTGCAAATTTTCACAATAAAATCAAACTAATTAGAATATTTACATAATTTATCACTTGCAATACACGATCATTGCTAAATAAAGCGAATAAAGTTATAGTCTAAGACATATTCAATACAGGGATGAAATCTATACATATATATATATTTTTCTTATTCTCAGAGAGAGAGCACAGAAGGCTAAGAAATAGAAAGATTTGAAAGAACTGAAGCCTAGGCTTGCTGCAGATATAAAATATTCGGAACAAGTCACGTACTATATTCTTCATGACTTTCTATTTGCTGTAGAAAGAATGAAGGTCTTGAACTTGATCTACTTTTTCTTGGCTTTGCACAGTTCTTTTGTCTGAAATTTTGCATTCTTTCTATTCATCTGACTATTTTCTCTCATGTCTCGGGTATTGTGTTTGCCTCATTTTCTTTGTTTATCTCAGGATTTTCATTCATTTTCAACAAAAATTTTTACTTTTCAGAAGTGGTTGTTCTGAAATCTAGTTTCCTTTCTTTTTTTTTTCTTGAGATGCCTTAAAACATGAGCGAATATCTGTACCACTCGGTCATAGTTCTAAAACATTTGCTCGCAGCTTTATATATTAAGTAGAATAACTGGAGATGAAACAAACTTATCTCAGAAAGTATGTTTTTTTTTAAATTTTTTAATGAATCAGATGGACGATTATTTTAGAAATTAGGGAAAACATTTCACTGGAAAAGTTTGCTGAAGTGATGTAATTGACTTTCAGGAAATATTTAAGGACTTAAGGATCACTTTTAAGAAAAATCGTTGAAATTAGTGCATATAAATGTTTAGACAGATTATTTGCTACTTCAGTTGTAATATCCTTTCATTACCTCAATTTAGGCAGCGTCTAAATAAGGAATGTTAACACTTTGAAGCCTTTGTGATCTTCTCATACCTAGATTTGTCGAAAATATCAGAATCAAAAATTCATACAGAAAAGAGCATTTAAATTAAATTTATAAAAATTTTTTATAAATTGAGCATTTTTTATTGAACCCTAGGATACAGACAATGACGCGATAGAAATTTCTACAATTATAGTAAAATTTGTAGAAAAATTTTATTTATATTTTATACTTTTTTATTTCTTATCCAATTTATGTATTAGATAATAAGTATAAATAAAACAGTTTTATCCCAAGAACACACTATTAAATTATCAAGCATCCCAGTAGCTAAATTTTAACATGCTTTCCTGTATTCCTTCAAACAGAAATTCCTGGGATATTTATAATCTTTTTCAAGTTTATATGCATCCTTTCACTTTTGATTCACAAGTAATATCTGTCATTCTTCAACCATTTCTAGACCATTTTTTATACTATTTTTCTTAAATGTCTTGAATTTTTATTTCTTGTTCACTCTCGGCAATAGCATTTCAACAAACCATTTTGTAATTTTACATAAATATTACCAATTACTTAAATGAACGATAGAGTATCTGCTAGTTGTGAAGATTCATGTCCTCACGTTAAGATTCTAGAAATTAAAATAACATATGGTGAATGTCACAATGTTCGGACGAAGAATATTACAGCATTTATCATTGAACTTGATGTTGCAGACAATAACGTGAAAGAAGTTTCGACAATTATGGTAAGATTTATCTTGAGGGAAATACAAATTTTAAGTATCAGCAAATTCTTTTCCAAAAATAAGACATGGTATGAATTATTTTCTAAAATATCACATATGAATTCGGATAAAAGTATTTACCTTAATCAGAAAATACTCGAGGAAATACATATTTGAATCGATGAGAAATTTTTTTATTTTATACAAAATAATTTTTCCATAGCCGCTCCCTCGCTTAAGTAAGGAATGTACGATTAGAGTGAGCCTTTGTAGACATTTCATCGGATAAATATTCTGTTACAAAAAAGTTTCCACATTCTTCAAGAATTATTGAAGAGTGTGAAAGAATTTTTTGATGAAGAATATTTTGATGATTATGATTGGATTAAAATGGTCTTTTTTGACAATCTAATATTTTTATTAATGACTGTGGAATCGCTGTGTGTCATTTCATTTCAAAAAATAAAATAATTTTGAATTCCTTTTTTTAGTTAAAGATTGATAAATTAGCATTTCATGAATTTATAATACTAAAAATAAGTTTTCATATTCAAGCATATATTTCGAAAATATTTTATATAAATTATATAATTATACATTTTATGGAATCGAAAACATGTTATCATTAACTAATCTAAGGTATATGAGAGATATGATTAATAATATTGTTTTAACCCGAATAAAATTGAATTCAATTAATTAAAATAAATATCATGATGTACATATAATTAAACTCATGAAGTTCTGTAGTTTAAAGTCTATACAAATTTTGTCACGTTTCAGTATATTTAGTCACGTAAACGGTTTTGAACATAACTGATGAGAAGCATAAACGCATAACGGTTCTGGAATAACAAACAATTCAATTTTCAGATAATTTATTCGGAAATCGCACTCCACTACTGTAATCGAACTTTTCTGGAGTAGCTGAAATTCTACCTATGAATTAAGTATAGTGGAAGGATAATTGCTTCCTCGACGATAATGTTACTATTGACAAAATAGAAGGGTCTCCTATTTCGAGAAAACGTGATAAATGCATTGGTAATAATGAATTGTTACTTCATTCCCTTGTTTCCACTAAATATTTAGGGAAACATAATTTTAATAACAGTCAAAAATCCCATTAATTTTGTTTGGAAAATTTGTTTGATGATGTGAATTTTAATAAAATTTGAATCCATTCTTTATTAAAATATTGTCTTATATAATTCTTGACTCAACGTAATTATTTTGCTTGAAAGTTGTTACAAAGTTTGAAATTATTTTCATGATAAATATTTGGGGTTTAAGGCAATGTGATGTGTAAACGAATTTAAATAACTGGTTATTTGAAATTAAATATAAATTTCTCTTATTGAATAAAATCCATTACTATTTAATTTTTTTCCTCAATGAAATGTGACACCATGTGAATGTGAATGTTAATGAGAGCTTGCTTTTCAACAAAATCAGGCTTCACCATGAGGTTTAATAATGGTTTGGGATCGAAATTCCTCCATTCCATTGATTGAACATACCTGTAACTATAAATAAAGAACCACGGTAGTGAATGACCTTTAGGACTCCATCTTCAGCTTCCCTATAACTACTGAAACGGCAATTAAATCCCGGATACGTAGACAAGATAGGTGGACCTCAATCTTGACTAATATATGAACTTATACCATTGTTAGAGCAAATATTGGTATGAGATTTGTCTCTATTTATTATTAACATTCCTTGAAGTTACAGAAATGGCTTAACCTACATCTCGATGAAGGAACGTACCTATTGCTAGAGATGACAATTGCTGTCATATATCAAACTACAAATTTCATGGTAATAATTGGGGTAGTTGGATTTATGTTGGGTGGTATGCCGAGTGTTTTTTTTATATATATAAATTCAGAGTGATATAGGTATTTTTATCATGTACAGTCATTGCATTTCTACTTCTACACCCATTGAATATATTGGGAAATCGATCATAAGTTACGAAGAAGAAAAATATTTTTAACATTGAAGAAGAATGGATACCTTATCATAATAATTGATTAATTGATACTGGCTTCCAAAGAAAACGAGAGATACCAGCCCATTTTGGTCAATAACTTGTTACTATCACGCTGCACTGAAGCATGTGCAGTAAGAATCTAGAGATTTTTTGAATAAATATTTAGAACCTTTATTCTTATTTTGATATATTTTAGAATCTTTTTCATCCTTTGTTAAACTCATTGATGGCCAAAAGGGAGTGGGAATGGTCTTCTCGAAACTTTCTCGTAACCATACTATAATATACATGAAATAAAGAAGGGAATAAATTAAACTCATTTGGGATAACCTGCTTTTGACTTTTAATCAGAGTTTACATTAAGGTAATCGTAATGTGACGCCATCAAAGTCACAGGAAATGACAATTTAAGACAATTACTTGTAGCTGTTCATTTTCTCATTTCACGAATTAAACTACTCTTAATGGCATATTGTCGACAGATAGTATGATTTTGGTTGAATCATGTGCTTTCAATTGTAAACAGAAAATCCTATGAAAGAAATTTCCGTATTTTCCTAAGTTTTTTTCCGTCATATTTTTTAAAGTTATTAAATTTCTTATGTAAATAAGGATAAAGAAACGATACTCAACTTATTTATTCTTAATATACACTGAACCACTAAGTTTATTAGCAGTTTTTTTCACAACATCGGGAAGTATACAAAAGTTTCATTTCGGTATTTATAGATGGCTCAAAATGCTCTTCTCATACTTCATTTGCTTGTATTTTTGTCAATTCTACCATCTCATTTCGATTTCACACTTTATGTTATATCTTTATTGCAGAAATATTAGCCATCCTTTGCATTATTACAAATTTCTAATGGTCCCCTCAACAATTTCAACCCCCCAACAATCATTTATTTAGACTTATTGAGTATTTTGGAGTCTATAACATCACTCCATCGTTTCAATCACGCATTAACTTTTAATATTCTTGATTTGCACGATAGTCTTGCATGAAAAGGCTATTCACTTCTATTCTGCTTCACATTTAGGTATACCTGGCTATAAATTGGCAAATAAAAATAAAGGCAGCAAAACCCGCTACCAGTCTTTTAAATGACCCTGTCCCTTTTAACCACATCATGAGATATATAATAACTATTCTAAATTTGGAATGGCAAACAGAATAGGACAATGAAGAGGCAAATAAGCATCATTCTACCAACTATTCCATCGGGTTTTGGCCAAGTTTATATAACAGAAAATTCGATACAATAATTATCCGTTTAAGAATTGGCCATATTAGACTTGCACATCGGCAATTGTTGTTGGGGGAGCCCGCATCTCGATGCACAATATGCCAATACTTAATGCCAGTTAGGCACATTCTTATAGAATGCCCACATTTTAATTCTCAAGGAAATCAATGTTTTCATTCTTCTTACATTATTTTAAAAGGCATCCGTCATAAAGTACATCATTCTTTTACCTCTAAAGTACCCATCCATCTTTTAACCTTTTTAAAAATGATTGGTTTCTTCTATCTTATATGAGTATTTTAATGTTTCAAAATCTACACAACGGGTTTTTTAAATATCCAGAATAGAATATTTGTAACACCTAACATCATTTTAAATTAAAATAGGACCATAGTCTATTTTATGAATCATATGCATATATATATATATATATAACTTACGTTTGGCGCTTCATAATAAGAAATGGTTTTAGCGTCAATAAACTCCATCAAGCTAAACTAAACTATACATTGAGCCATTAGTCAACTTATTCAAAATTTTACTAACGTAATTGACACAGCGTAAAGTGATTCTTATGTCAAAAGCATGATCGTATATATTTACTTTTTTTTTCATCATGCTGATCCAATAACTTATCTATCTGAATTTTGCTAGAAAAGAGCAATAACTGATAACTAATTAGTTATCTAATCTCTTAGAAGATATAAATTTTCTAATTTGAACTTTTCAACCTAAGAGCACGTTGATGAAACTTAATTTTCCCATGCCCACATGACGTGCTGGTGCAGGTTACATTTTATTTTTATTTTCTACAAAATAAATTATTAAAAAATATGCTTAAAATATTTTTTTAATCAATTAAAAATAAAATTTAATTTGTGCGTTAATATACTGGTATTATTGGAACCATATTTTTGGGAATTGAAGATTACGTGAAAATCATTTTTGTACTACGATGATTTCAGATGTTATCGCCGAAAAAACTCCAAAATTTTATTTAATTTCTAGTTAATTAAAGTATAAAAAAAGCTACGAGTCGCATATTTCCATTCTCTAAACTATAAATGTGCTAATTTGGTAGCTCTAGAATAAATAGTATACCCTTCAAAACGAACGGGCTCACGCGCGCGCACACACACACACACTCATCTTTATTGTAAACTAGCCGCCTTTGGCGACCAGCCGGTTCGCCAGTATTACCGCTCACTACAATTTTCAATTAAATATTTTAAGTAACTGGTCTCTTAAAGGATTCTCAAACAAAACATTTTTAATCTTCAAATTTTGATAGTCATACCAAACTTATACTGTTGTTTAGATCGTTTCGTTCAATTTAGTATATATATTTTGCTAATTTGTTGTCATTTCCGGTAAAACTTCAACTTTAATTTAAAATGTAAATGACGAAATTGCAATTAATATTAAGATATTTTTTAATAAAACCAAGCGCTTTATTTTATTAATCATCTTTATTGTTATTTATTAATTATTATTATTATTGAATATGAGTATTGCAAACAGAATCGCTCGGTATTTAATTCTTATGTGAACTACAAAATATTTTTCATAGTTTATATAATATCTGAAACAATAATTCAACAAAAATTTCTGAGATTCAGTATAAAATTCAGTTTTTAGTTTTGCTTTCAAAAGGATTGAAATGAAATCAATAATAATATTTTGTTCCTGCTTATAAATATATTTCCAAAATTATGAAGTCTAAATTTAATGCAGTAAGGTATCATATTCTGATAAATATTCTGGACACACCAAATTTTAAATAAATGAATGAATGTTTCTATTTTCCACGATCAACTAAGACTTATATATGAAGTTTTAAATGTTAAAAATTTAGAAAAACGCACCATTTTCATAATCTTAGGCCAATTAATCTTGAGAAACCTGCGCGCTAATTGGCGTATTTTCTTTGAAGCGATCGATGGAAAATCTAAAATTATCCTTTTTTTATTGAATAGTGATATTCAAATCTTCATAAATCAGTCAGTTTAAGTGAATAGAAATTAACTCTTAAAAGATAGTGATTTAGTTGATTGGAAATTAATTCTATGACCACCATAAAATCTGTGCTTTATCTTGTAGTGTATGCATTCTCCTTAATATCCGCTCGAATAAAACATCACATACAAACGTACTACATAGAACAAACACATCAAAAGTAAACATAACATTTCAATAGTTGCCAAAAACAAAAGAGAGAAAAATGGAATTAATAAGCAGACGATATTTAGAAAAGTACAGATATTTAGACTGGAAAATGAAATTATCTGAAATTAAAAACACGCGCAGACGATATTTCAAAAATAAAAATATTCAAACCTGAAAAGGAAAATATATGAGTTATTCCATCAATAAATGCCACAAGTTTGTTTACATCTTCATTATTTTATGAGTCATTAAATATCAAAATGGATCCGGGACTGAATAAACACCCTGTATAGAGAGTGTAAAAGATCATAAAATAATTTTTCTTGAATTCATTTTTTAGAAAAAATAATATTTCATATTTGTTTCATTTCCTACAGACACGTGCCAAAAATTATATTTTTTGCAGATTTCATTTTCAAAAAGATTTAATTTATTTTCAGCTAGAGCTTTAATCAATGTGATGGCGACACTTTGATAAAAGCTATTTTTTCCCATGAATGCGAAACGTGCTTAATCTTAATTTTTATTTTTGACGAAAAAAATTATTGAAAAACATAGTTAAAATATTTATTTAAAAATTCATTAAAAATAGAAATTTAATTTTAAGATTAAAACAGTAGTATCATTTAAAAGATAAATTTTTTATCTTTAACTTCATGTAAAAATCTTTTTTGTGCGGTAATATTTTCGGCAGTTATAGCAGAAACACGTCAAAATTTCGCTTAATTTTTAAATAAATAAAATTCTAGTTAAAAATTCGAAAAAATAACCCCCAGGTGCACATTCCCGGCCTCCAAGGTATACACGTGCCAAATTTGGTAGCTGTAGGTTGAATGGTCTGGCCTGTAGAGAGCCAACACACACACACACATTGAGCTTTATTATAAGTACAGATAAAGATTATTTAATGTATAGCTTACATATCTGTCTTCTTAGCTTCATAATATAAAAGTATGAGGAGTTGATTTTGAAATTTATTTTACATTAATATTCATAGTGTAAGTACTATTGTAGAGCAAACGAGTATATAAATTTAAAAAATAAATTAACTTGTTTTATAATATATCTATAAAAAATATATAAATTGTTGATATACCTTCATAGTTAATATGTATCATTTTCATATAATTTATGTACCGTTATATATATAATTTATACTTAATGAATAATATATATGTATATATATATTATATAATATAAATTATATGTATTACATAATTCATATAGTCAATAAAATTCAGCACGCTAAAGAATTTAATAGACGCTCTTGTAAATTCCTGCAACATAGATTTTCTGAAACTTAAAACACATTGTAAAAATTTATTATTAAATTTTAATTTTTCTAAATGATTTGAATAGTCTTCTGTTATTTTCAAAATGTCAAATTTAAAAATAACAGAATTCATTACACTTTAAACATAAAATTATATTAAAATTTTAAAATATACCTTCAAAGAATCTGAACAGATCGGCAGGAAATTTCTCAGAATTTTCCCATACAAAATAAATTATTATGAAATTATATTCTCCAAATTATTTTGCACGAATAAAGCACTGAAATGGTAATAATTTTATTTACAATATATTCATCCACTTAAGTCTACGTAAAATTAGAGACCCTCGTATCTTGTCAGTTGGAACTTTATCGCCGTGGAAGCAATTATTATTTCAGTATAATTAACCCATGAATCGAACTGAATTCTTTTCATAAAGTCCAATTGCAGAATAGGAAGACGATTTACGAATAAATTAAAATGTCTGCAAACTGAATTGTTTACTATTTTATTCAAGAAATGATATATGTAAATGCTTTTCACCTTGATAATTTGCACTTCAAAGGAAGTTACGTGACTAAATATGTAAAGACGTGATAAAACTTTTGAATCTTTTAACTAACAAAAGTAAGATTTAAGAAAAGGTTTCTTATTGATAGCTATATTTATTTAAATACATTTATATAAGGTACATTTTGAATTTAAGAAATATAATTTAATAATGCAACTCTTATTATTAGAACTATTCCTACATCGATATTATAAGCAATTTAATAAATTGAATAACAATTTCAAATGCTTTAATTTAAGAATATCTTACTCAACTGTAATGAAGAAAATATTATTTCTTCAATACATTTTTCATTTTTTAATTCAAGTTTTCATATCTTAATTCAAGTTTTCAATAATATAATATTCGATTTTAATTATCTATTGAAACTAGAAAGTGGTATTATAAATGAATTGCTATTAAAATTGCTATCACTCTAAAAATTACTTAAAACTAGCAGTCTTCGGCGACCAGCTAATTTGACAATATAAGTACACCTAATGTTGAAATTTTATCAATAAAATTGATAATGTTATTTGAAATAATTAGTATCATATTTTATATTAATATTTAGAAATTAATTCTATACAGGATACAGAAAAAAAGTGACACAAGCGTATATTTTCATAACTAGTGCAATTAGACATATATTTCAAATCACAAATGCTTAGGAGATTTGAAGTTTTATAAAAAATATATTGCTTTTTCTAGAAATTGATCATAAATAATTACAAAAATAAAATTTACAAGCAGCTTCCATAATGAAAAATTGTCAATTTTTCAAATATTGTAAAATTCGTCTCTAAGAACACAAAAGTCCATGCTTTTATCTGCATAATTTGTGGAGATACTGAAATGCAATTTTATTGATTTTGACCACTTGCTCATTGATAAGCTTGGCTTTTGAACAATGCTTTCTTTGTGGATTTCCAGGATAACATATATATTACAATAAATTATAAAAATGAAGGAATCTAAATGTAATAATGCATTTTTTAAATTTTAATTAAATTATAAAAAAATGTCAAATAATTTAATAATTGAAATGTATCCGAAACCTACACAAAATGTTGGGTACCTACCTGATCCTAAAATATGAATTGTGGAAGACTACCGTATTGATCCTTAAGGATCTACTTCACATGCAGAAAACGAGTTATATACCGATGAATACTAGCAACCCATTTTTGAAATATGGTTGGGTCAAATCAGTTCATAGAGGAGGAAACGAAATGCGTCCTCGTAATTCCTCGTAATGTGTCATCTAATTGCAACCATATATATGTAAGTGCTATTAAAGGTAATTCATTAATCTATGCAGACACAATACAACACAAAACTCACTGAATATATCAATTCAATACACTGTCATTTAAAATGGGTACTAACTAACGAGTTTCCGAAAATATAATTCTAAGCATTTATCGAAAGCTACGATGATAAACCTTTATTATGAATAAATATTTTTTTCTTGCCCCAAAAATGTCTGATTGGTAATTTTTCAAGTCAGGATAATTTGAATGATGTTCCACTAGATACATATTAGGATAAGTCAAATTTTTGGTAATAAATAAATTTACATTTTGGAAGTAAAGGTTTATCTAAATTTGTAATAAACTTGTATAAATTTAAAAATAAACAAATATCTACTAATTTCACAAATAACTTTGTATATACATCAACAATACAAGAGAACATTTTATTAACATTTCCACACAACATTGCCGCATAAAATTAAACTACGTTACCGCATTTAAACCTTTTATTATCAATATATACAAAAATCAAAATGAGTTGTGCATATTATTAAGTGGAACTTTGTAAGTGGATATATACGTCTAATTGTAATACTTAAGTAAATAAAAGCTTGTTCTACTTTTGCTGTTGTTTACTTATTGTATGTATAAAAGAGAAAATGATTTATTACTTGCTGCATTTTCTTTTTAAAAATATATTTAAAAAGCCACTCTCTATCAGTATAAGGATTATTTTTACTATCCTTAAAACTAAAATAATTTTTAAAAAATCGGAACCAGCGCACATTTCCAGATTTAATTATCTAAAAGAAATTATTTCAATATGGAAAGACTATTTAATCCGTTTTGAGTGGCATGAAGAAAAATTAATTTTCCAGCAGAGCTTGAGACACGTCTTAATTTTTAAAGGCATCTCTAACTTATCTTCAGACTTTTTTCACGCTTAATCGTTATTAATTTAGAAGAAGTCTTCTGTCAGAAGACTTGAATTAAAACTGAAAATGTTTGAAATATATTAAACAGGATAAACATTTAAGCAATATTCATATTCGAGATTAAACTAGTTTTTAATGCGCCAGTCAATAGTAAAAAATGAAAGGTAATCAAATCATGGTTTAAAATAATAAAGAAAGCTCTCTTTGCGGTAAGTTTTTCCTATATTAAAGAAGATCCTGTGACACGATGTAGTTTTTTTTTCTATTCCGCTACCAACAGGCCATTAATTTTAATCATCGTAACATTAGTAACATGAATAAAAGTGATACTTTCTACTAGAAAGTCCTTCAATAGTGAAAGTTATATTTGTAACAAAAAAAAAAAATTAGAGTAAAAAGATAAAAATTTCTAACCCACTTAATTAAAATATATTATTCAATAATCACAAAATTCTAATAATTTCAGATGAAAAAATACTTTAATTGAAAAACTTTCGTATAATAATATTAAAAAAAATGGTCTTTTACGTATAATTTTCAATATTTTCTATTTGTTTTAAAACGGTACTGTATCTGACTTTTAAAGGGCAACGGTGAGAAATTAAATGAAGAATTTGCGAATGTTTAATTTTTTTACCATATTCGGCACTATATTAGGAATATTTTACTTTTCTAACCATTATAACATAATCTTAAAGATTGATACATAATTTTCTAAGAATTTAATTATTCTCCATTTATATTTTGCTCTCTGTTTTTCTACTGGAATCAAAAACATAAATGCAAAATGTCGAACCAATGAATAAAAATACAACTATTGATTTAGTATTCAATTTATGAGATCTAATTTTCAAACATATTCATACATAGTACAGGTATTTAAAAATAAAAAAACATTTTCAAGTTGAATATTGGTGAAATATTTAAAATAAAAGCCCTCACATACATTTTAAGATAATGATAAAAATTGACAGGTAAAAATTGCTAGCAAATAGGTCACGTGATATTACAATCATATTTGATGAAATATAGACTAAATTTATGGGATATCAAATGAAACACGCAACAATTTAAATTTCAACATTGGGATTTTTATACGTACATAAATTTACATCTCAGAGAAACGAATATGAACAAAGGATTATATTTGGAAAGTAATTTTAATTTTCTGACATTTAAATGATTTAATACCTAAAATTTTCTTTAAATTCTTTGTTGCTTAGATGGACAGTCGCGGGAAAAAAGGAGACATTAAGCATTATTCTGTTGTATGTCATTGAATATGAAGAGTGAAATTTCATTTTGAAAGGCGTCTTCTATACGTAAAATATTCATTAAAAGTTCATTATAATATGTAGACAATAATTGTCTGAATATTTAATACAAAATTTGTAATTTCTTTGTAATTTAATGATCTCACCTTCTTTAGATGTTATGAATATATTTCTCATAGAAAAAATACATGGAAAACTCATTTTCGTTAATATACCATCGGCAGATATTTCTCATTTTTCTTTTCAGGTGTCATTTCTATACTTAGATAAATAAGATTTAGATTTCCTCTAGACATCTTACATAGTATTTTCTAATTTTTACACTTTAAAAGTAGTTTTAAAGTTATAATCTACAGTTTACAGCTGACTGTTGCTTGATGTATAGCAAAACGTTGATATGAAATTTTTAACAGAAGATTTATTGTTATCAATAAAAATATAATCTTCGTTTAGATTATAGAAGTTTCATCTGAAATGCACCTAACACTGAAACGCTATTACATTCAAAGCACCAAAATAGAAAGCTTTGTTGTATAAGTGAAATAAATAAAGTGGAATATATATTTCATTGTTTGAAAAGAATATAAATTTTAGTGTTAAAATTAATATTAGAGTGAAAAGATTAAGTTATCATTATCCTTTTTGCGATTTATTCTCCATTATTTTACGATTTATACGTTTATCAGCATTATCAATCTTTTTATCATTTTTAATACCTAGTGGCACATTTAAAATGAAAGCAAATTTCCTCAATTCCTTAAAGGCACCTTCTTTCGCTATACAAATGCTTTTTGATCGCGAAAGATTTTATGATATGAAGATGCGTATACAGAATGGAAACCTTATGCAGGTTAGAAACGTTAAAACCAAATCCCAGAACATCATTCTAAATATTCATTTATTTAATCTACATATCTATAATACTACATATCTATATACTACATATCTATAATACTACTAATCCCTTAATTGTGCTGTTATTTTAAGCAGCTCAGTTGTTGTTTAATCGCACGTTTGCTTCTTCAAATAAAAATGCAAAATCGAAACCATTTATAATAATAGAAATAATTATATATAATTATAATAATAATGATATAAATATGGAATGAGTGTTGCTATTTTGAAATTTTCAAGAGCATTTTTATTTTAATATTTAGATGGTCCCTTATGAAAGTTTTAATTTAAAAAATTGATGAGTAGTCTAATTCTTTTCGAATAATAATATTTTTCTTTTGCTTGCATGATGTACGATGCTAAAATAAAGCTGGAGGGTTCCTTTAAATTTCGCAACCCTACATGACTGACTATAAAGCTCAGTTCTTCATGCAGGATATCCTGTTCTTCGACGATCGCATTTCTTTTTAAGTATTGTAGCAAGTGGCTAAGCATGTTAGTACTATCCTTTGATTTATATCTACTATCTAATGAGTTTACATCTGATATCTAATTATATGACCTTTGCTCCATTATAGTTAGATAACGATTCAGAAAATAGGTATATTTCAGGACAACGAATGTAATCATAATGATCAAATTACTATTCGTTACATGCTCATTTTAGAAAAAATATTAAATATTTTATTAAATACTATTAACCACTTAAAGCTTATAACTGACTGTAGATCTAGTTCTACAGATTTATAAATACCAAGCATTTGATTGATTTCAGAATGCAGAGTATTGGTTATCGTGCATTAGGTTGGAAATGTTTAACTTCAAGTATGAAAGCTGAAAATACCGTTTTACTTTATACATATAAACACATTCAGAATGTAGGCATATTTTATTAAAATAAATGTATTGACTTTTTGATAAAATTATTATTCGCTGTATAGTAAATCTTTAAAAAATATTTAATATTTTATTTAATATTGTTAATCAAAGGAAACTTTTCTAACTGACTGTAGCTCCAGTTTTATAGATTTATGAATACCGAGAATTTGACTGATTGCAGAATGCAGAATAATGGCTATCATGTATAAGGCTGAGAAATGTTTAACTTCAAATATGAAAGCTGTAAATATCTTTTTACTTTATATCGATCAAAAATTACTTAGGTCCCTCATCATCAGGAGATGGCGATGCATTTTAAATTCCAACACAATCATAAAGCACATTTCAAAGCTATTTCCTTAAACCATTTTGTAGAGTAAATGTATGAAATAAACATTGATTGTATAAAAACTGGATTGAAGGAAACCACATGAATATAAGAAGAAAAACCACACGCATTGCCAATTCAACAAAACGTTTTTGCACATTTTTATTTTTTTCAAACTCGAAAATCCACAAAAATCGAATAAATAAGTACTCAACTGTCAATGTGCCATCTTCTTTATAAGAGAGGTGGAATACTGAAGTATATAAAATAAAGAATACTTTGTCTAGACTTTTTTTCATACCGGGGCGAAACCTGTACCATATTTTGCCTCCTATTCTCGTTCGTGAACGTGAACTGCCAAAGAATTGGATGTTTCAAAAGGGTTTAAGACATTGTGTGCTGGAGATATATACTTTTCAGTACAAGTCACGTACTATATTCGTCGGAAGCGATGGTTTGAGGCAAAGAATAAGAAAGCCTTAAGTCTGATCTGTTTTTATTTTCGTCTGAAAAATTCTTTTGTCTGGCATTTCACTTTTTTTTTTCTTTCTTTGGTCACCATTTTCCTGTCTTCTTAATAAAGACTTCTAGACTAATTTTTTTCTTCAATTCTTATGTTTGCTTCGGCATCATTCGGCTTCAGTTTTTATTTATATTAAATAAAACTTTTGTTTTAAATGTAAGTTTCGTAATGTCGTGATCTTTTGGTTAATTAAAAAAAATTCTAATATCATTTATTAAGACCATAAATTTGGTAATGAAGCCATGAAATTCTGTACTACTAAAATTTGGAGCAAATGATAAAGTTTTTCTTTGAAAGTTATTTTAAAATGTTTGTTACATCTTTAGAAGGTTGAATAAAAATGTTCTGAAATATTATAAACCAGACATTTCATAAAAGTATTTATATATAGTTCAGAAAACTATGCATTTCTGTTGTTTCTGCTTGAAGATTTAATATAGAGTATTCTTCTGGGTTTTTGTCACACTAACTTCATGCCATATATTTGTATGCGGCCTTAAAAGAAGTTTATTCATGAAAATATAATTTCCAAATATTGCATTTCCCCAGAACAGTATTCAAATTTTGTAAATGATGTCACATACAAGATTATTTCATTTACTATAATTTACCATAAATGTATTGAGAAATCTTTGCGCCATTGATCTGTGATTTCCAGAGATTAAGAGCCTTTAATTAAAACACTCCAACAATTCTTCCGCAAATTGACAAAGAAAATACTTTACAGGGAATAGGACTAAAGTTCACACAAAAGATATATAACTATCTATAAATATATAAATTTATACACACAATTACTCACATTTGATGCATCTGCGAAACTTGTCAAAGAGAAAAAAGAAAATCAGAAAAGTACAAACAGCTTTCCGTTGCTCAAGTACCTGAAATGAAACAAAAAAATATAGTCAAAACAACTGAATGACTCAAAAACCAGTTTCAAATTTTTGTTATTGTAAAATTTTCTTTAGATTAACGACAATAAAAGAAAAAAAATATCTACAACATAAATCAACAGTTGAGGTAATTCAAAATAAAACTGGGACGAATAATATTTTAAATTAGCTGTTAATTCAAACGGTTTATTTATTTCGATTGGATGTTGTATTAGTATTGAAAATTATTCATTCCAAATAGCTGACTGAAAATAATTTTTTGTAGATTTTAATTGTAACATTGGCGGATCAGAATGTAAATCAATTTTCAATGAAACTTAATTGTTTTCTTTAGACATAAATATCAAAGCTTAAATAATTTATTTCTTTGGTTTGTAAATCTAGAATATGTACTTATTATTGATTGCAGTTTGGTTTTTTAAGAAACACGGCTTTAAAATTCGTATCTTATCAAATTTTTAAAAATATTTTAAGATCATCAACATATTGCAAGTTTGGAGGTGAATAAATAAACAATTTTTACAAATAATTTGGATAAAATTTTGTGGTAATAATAATAAAAAAAACCCGAGGAATTTGTTAAGAGAAAGAGACTTTATTATACACGTCATCTATTTTAACTAAAAAATAAACATTGTAGACCTTATTTGAGAACTCTAATGATACATTCAAAATAGTGTTATAGTAAATGAAAAAAATGCATATGAATGAATTTTTACACTACAAAAAGGGTATTTAAAGAAACATTGGTAAAAGTATTTTAGAAATAGTATCTTTGAAATTCATTTCTCTTTTTGTATTGTGAATGAAATAAGGAAAGAAGGTGGTAATTTTTTTACTATCAAAATGTTTCCTTATTATACAGATGTGACGAAGCATAATTATTTGCACTATAAAAAGAAGATGGGACCAATTTTATATTATATATATAATGGAATACTCAGTTTCTGTGCAAAAACTTAACAAAAATACACAAAGGAAATATATAGAATCCGTGTGCGTTAAATTAAATTTTTAACATATACGAATTGAATTTGAAATTTTTTAATTTATATTTATTACATTTATCTACTTGCATCGTGAGACTTGTCATTTGCTTTAAACATACCAGTACAATTATAAGAAACGTTTTCTTATATGCAAATAGATTATCTTATTAATAATAACGATTCTATGTAATTTATTTTTATTGCGCATTTTCATTTACTCATTTGCAATTATAATTGTTTAAAAAAATCTAATCAGTAAAATACAATTTTGGTAGACAAATGTATTAGAAGTTTTTCAATCTTTCTTTTATATAATAATGCAAGAATTGCATCTGTGAGTCTAATAAAATTATGAAGAATGAGCTGTTATACTTTAAATAAATTTTTATAACGATTATTCTAGAAAGTTCGAATAATTTCTGATTGATCTATATATTTTGAACATTATATTTTGTACAATCTTTGTACATGCCATTTACAAAATATCAAGCCTATTTCGAATGCCAAATCTATCTGTCCTATAAACACTTCACTTCTTCAATAATTTCAATGTGAAAGAAGAAAAATATGCAATCATTATTGGGATTAAAAAACAAAATTCTTCATTGTGAAAACGAAATACCCATAACCTTCATTGAACTTACATCAACCATAAGTGTAATGCTATTTCAAAGCAGTTTCTACAGAAAAATATAGATTCACAATATAGCTGATTGAAATTGAACCAGAGAAATTTAAAATACATTTAAACATTCTTCGCTGTAGCAGAAAACTTCCAACTAATCTCACCAATGACACCTTCTCGCAAATGCCCCATTTCCTTTCACGATCCATTTCCAGAAGCGAGCGCCTCTGGCAGAATGCATCCAATCTGGGATAATACAGCCCTTTTTTTTCTTTCTATTTCACGCCCCTCTCACTGAATCGTTGTAATTCAGAATTCTTAAGTGATATTGCATCACCTTTACACCAAAATGGGGGAGAGAATAAGAAGAAAGGAATTTGAAGAAAAGATATAAGGGGCTTGTCTTCCAGGCATCTTGAAATGCCGTGTTTTCTTGGGAAAGCGCTTCGATGCCAAACTTCACGAGACTGTTGGGATTTGTTTGAGTTAGCGTTTTAAAACTAGTTTGCTTCAAGTGGGATTTGGAAACGAGGAGGAATAAGAAGAAAGTTTTATTTTCCGTTAGAGGTTTATTAATGTCATTATGAATCTTTTAAAGTACTGGCGCATGCAACGCTGATAATTTCTTTCTAGATGAGTTGTTATTAAACGGCTTTTAAAGATTAGAAGAATCTTTTATGATATAAAATGGAACTCAAGGACATAGTTCATTTCTTTACATGCTCTAATATGAGGTATTTTGTATTAGAACTTTTCATTTCAATAATAATATTTCCAAAATTTTCCTTTTGGCTGGAAATTTCCTTATTATTTTATCCCAAACTAGCCGCCTTTGGCAAGCAGTTGGTTCGCCATGATTAATGCTTTCTAAAATTTTCAATGATATATTCAAGTACCATTATAAGCGTTTTCAGCGAAATATTTTTTAAGCTTCATATTTCGATAGTCAAATAATTCGTATTATTGTAAAGGGCTTACGTTATTTTGTTCACTGCATTACATGTCTCTCTAATTTGCTATATGTATATCTCTCTCAATATCTCTCTAAAATTCTAATCAAAAATGCAAGAAAATCGTTCCGAGTTGCACGTTATCTTCTGCCAAAGTCTGTCTTGTAGAACGATCACACACACACACACACACACACACACACACACACACACACACACACACACAC
>JAPMOR010001037.1:53855-88788 GCA_026543865.1 Argiope aurantia
CACACACACACACACACACACACACACACACACACACACACACACACGCACACGCACACGCACGCACACGCACACGCACACGCACGCACACGCACACGCACACGCACACGCACACGCACACATCTTTATTATAATTATAGATATAGAATAGATGGAAACACTATTCTATATTGTATAAGTAAAAACATTTACTTTTCATACTATGATAGATATCAGCAATTAAAATGCTCAAATTGTAATAACTGTGAGCTGCAAATTGCCAATTTTATTGCTATGAATTTTATAATCCTGAGAAATTCCTTGCACTCTGCTTTATTGGACTTTAACATTGCATCGAAAACTTCACTCTTTTAGATTGAATAATCAAAAGGAATCAATTTCGTAGTAATAAAATCAATGTATCAACGATAATCAACGTAGCGGTGATATTTTTACAAGCTTCTAGGCTTACGAATACTTTGGAGTAACGCGTCTAATGTAAGACAATACAATTTCCTATATTTATTTCTACATAAAATTCTAAATTTTATGAAGAAAACCAGTTTGGCCTTTGATATTATGGGCAGCATCACGTTTAACACCTGATTTTGATAAATATTAGATGAAAAATATTAAGATTAGTTTTCATTGCCATGAATTCCTTAATCTACTGATATCCTTTATTTCCTATTTTTAACACTTTACAGATTCGTATTAAAAATTAAATTCAATTTTTAAATAGAATTACCAATTGGAATCAATTATCTATTGAATGGCTTATTTGATATATATTATTCACCTATCAAGAAGAGAAATTAATTATTCGTCTGTAAAAATATTTTCATGTTGCCACAAACAAATAATAGGTTTAGACTGGATTTCTAGCCCTTTCCCAAACAAAATATAGTTTATCCTGTTACTGATTAACTTTACAACTGATTTCTTGACAAATTGCTTTATTATCAAAGCAAATATTTTACAAAATTGTATTGTTATTCTTTTTAGTTAAATTAGTAATGTACAATGCAAGATTTTAGATGTTTAGATGAAGTAAAGGAAAAACAGTGTCAAGTCATATTTGCCAGAACGATACATTAAAAAAACGTTTAAAAAGTTTATACAAATAAAGAAAATATTTTTCAAGAAATAACATAATATCCTTATTAATAAAATATTTAAAAAAAGTTCAAGCCGTCATTTTCACAAGCAATTAAAAAACATTCCTTGTCAAAGAGATCTGAACAAAACAGCAGGAATAAATTGTTGGATTGACTATCAAAATCAGGCTACCCGAAGGAGAAGGAATGTTTAAACATCATAATTTCATCTGCATGAAAAAATTATTAATCTGAGAAAAATATATAATTGGAAAATAATAGGTTTTAAAATGAACTATGAAATGAATCGACGAATGTTAAAACAGTCCAATTATGCGATGAAAGTTATTCTTTTTTTAAAATTAAATTTAGAACAATATTTAATAATTTAAACTCAAGTGAAACTTTTTGAATTTCGGTTATGTCTTATACAAAAGAAAATGCCCGGTGAAAAATTTGAAACTGATATGTAAGATAATTAAAAAAAATTCAACTTTCATCAATGAAACCTCTTAATAATTTTATACCTCTTTGAATTTGAAAAGGGAAAATAAAATACCTATCATGAAAGTGTCCAAAAAATTTTAGATGAAGCTATAATGGCTAGTTTTCAAAACAAGCAGTGTCAATTAAATTTGACATTAACTTTTTATCTCAATTTATCCAAGCAACAGATCATCCCGATTGCGAAGATTATTTGATGTTTTCATGATATAGTTGCCACAGAACAAGTTTTGCTTTCCTAATTTAATTTTTATTAACTTTCAGCGTATTTGAGATGGTTTCATCAATTATAATAAATTTCAGCATTCAAATTGAAGTACACCTTAATCAATATTATTATATACACATTTTCGCTTACATTAATTAATATATACATTTTGTAAATATTATATGTTGATAAGCGCAGAATAACATTTTGATTTTATTGTGTAGTTTAATATTACAATTTAAGTGGAAGTTTTATAAATAATATTTTAAGTGAAGCGTAATCCTAAAAAAAAAACTATGTGAAAGGTTCAGTTTTATATATTTTTATGATCAGAAATATTTTATAATATTTTTGATATCCCTCCTTATTTAGCGTCTCTTGTTATTTGTTACAATAAATAATATTAGGAAAATTGTTTAGTAGAATTGGGAAGATCAGAATTTCTTTAGACTTTTGTGTACATTTTCTTTCATAAAAGAAAAGGGGCTCAATACAATACAAGTGAAGCTTATAAGCAGTTAAAACAAAGAAAAAGACGAGGAATATATTTTTAACGAATACTTTTTAAGAATACCACTAATAAAGAATTAAATTTTGCATTTTTTTAATATACAATTTATTTATACTCTAATTCAAAATTGAATAATCGGTAATATATGAAAATATTTTACTTAAGATGAAATCAATATTTTGTTATTCAAAGTAAAATGATTATTTACGGTTTATTTCCTTCTTGTATCACATGCATACAAAAGCTTGTGTTGCATGTGTTTAAAAAATAAGTCATACAAAAGGGACATTTAATATTTATATATATCGTATTTCTTCCCATTTTATTAATGAATATTAAAATAATAAAAAGGATTTTTTAATGTAAAGTAGAATCTTTATTCATTTAATTTCCAATTATTCCATCTTTGGTAGTCTGTTCATCTTTTATAGCATCCTCAAAAGAAAACATATGATTTATCGTCAATATACAGATTTAAGGACTGTAAAATAATTATTTCAATTCATCGCAGGATATAAAATTCTTTCTAATGAAAAGAAAAATTAATTTTCAAAACACTCTATAGAAGATTCGAAATTTTAATAACATCTCTTCTTCCTATATCATTAACACTTTTAAAGAACCGAATACACTTAAGGAAGCAAGATTAAAATTGAGGAGACTTAAAATATTGCAAAATGAATCTGAAAACTTTAGAAAACTTCAAGAAGCTCAACTAAAAGGAGGCTTTAATTCTACTTGCAAAGAAAGAGAGCGATATTTTTCTACACATTATGGTTTGAAATAATGAGGAAAGTTCTGTAGGAGGCGTTTTGCATAAGGAGTAGAGCAAGAATCATGCAGCACAACGTTATTTCTTTCTCTTTATTCGACAGCCAAGTCTTTAATTTTAATCTCCGCAGCTGAAGCAACATGAAAAGAGTGACACCTTTAATTATACAGCAACAGGAATTTTCTCGGTTATGAAAAATATGCTGTCAACTCAAAAGCTAATAGAAAAAAAAATGGAGCATTCTCCGCCTTTCAAACAAGCGAACAGGATATATTATCAGATAATTAAATAATTCGGAGTACTAATTAAAGGATATCTTAATGAAAAAGATTCCTCAACAGAATAAAGGATACTTTTAAAAAAAATATTTTACCCTTCTTTATTAGGTATTAGTAAAGACACTCATTCTGTGCTTTGTTTATATAATGTGAAAATTGAATATATTCTTAAATATATTGAGAAAAGTGAAGCAAAGAAATTTAAATAATAACTTAAGTAAATTTAAAATTGTCTTAATGAATATATATACTACATTTATTTCAAAAATTGTTGTTAAAATTATAGCAATAAATTCCTTTTAATTTAATATAAACTGTTAAAATAATACAATAAAGTATTTCTTAACACGATTTGAATAGACTAGTAATTTGCCTTTCAAAATATCCGCTCATTTATGTTGGTTTGATTAACTGCTCCTTATGAATATAAGGAGTTATCAGTTAATAAATTTTATAAAATCTCAACATTTTACTGAACATAGCTATTGTAAACATAACTATTGAAAGATTCTTAATGGTAAATTATGATCCGACTCATTTGTCACATTTAAAGATATTGTATATTGAAAGTATATTCCTGTTATATTATATTTTGCATGTCTTTTGTATGTATTTTATAATAATCTCCTTTAAAATTATTGTAGAATATGATACATTAGATTGAATTTAATATCTCCTGGATATCGGCAGATAATTTGAAAGGCATTTTGGTTGCCACTTTTGCACGTGAACATGAATGGAATAAATCAAAAAGATTAAAGAACAGTAAATATATGACTTTATTAAAACATAACGTGTTATATTTAGCGGAAGCACCAATTAGAAAAAAAAATTAAACAAACAACACATTTTATTTTTTAATTATTTCTTTGCATTTTTTTTATCTGAAACTTTTCTTTTTTATTTTCTGAATACTATTTTAATTTTATGGAAACGAAAGTTCCTAGGAATTCGTTTCCATTAGATACTTCTTTCTTGTCTATCTTACATTATATTTTATTTATTTTATATTATTTTAAAAGAGGTAATCAAATTTACATACATTAGATACACATTTTGATATCTAGTTATTTAACGCATTATAACATTATAAAATTGTTACATAAAAATAATATCCCCATCATTCATTAGTGAATATTATAAAAAAATAGGTAATTTTTATTTTCTTATATACATAGTATATAACTGTAATACTATATATATGTAGTATATAACTGTAATACATAGTATACTGTAATTATTTAAAAAGTATAAACTCGAGATTTGACGTATTTCCACATTTTATACCTCCCCCCCCCCCCGAGTTCGAAAAACCAATTTTTGGCAGATTTCCTTCTGTCTGTAACGAAGAAGACGCAAAAACACTTTCAACTAGACGTATGAAATTTAGTATACTGTCTTCATATTGAATTTATAGATTTCTATCAACTTTTGAGCAACCTTCTTTCAAAGGAAATATTTCTATCCTGCAGTTCAAATATAAACACAATTGCTCAAAAAAAAGTGGATAAACAAAGTTCGGCATTCCGATTTGGTACTAGATATGTCTGTATTTTCAGAAACATGTAAAGGCGATAAATCAATAACTGATTGACTTAAATATATAAAATTTGGATTGACATTCTGTGATTGAGTGTAATTTTGTGCCAAAAATTTTGTTACAATCGGTTTTGGAAAAACATGTCTATTACACAAATTCAGATTTTGGATAAAATTTACCTCATATCAGGAATTAATCGTCAAAACTCTTGTGAATAATAACATGACAGATTCTGTAAAATTACTAAATTCATACCAAAGTTTAATATTTCGTGATTATTGCTCGCTAGTGCACGCAAGACATTTTCTGGGATAAAACTTTATCAGAAAAAGATTAGAGGAATCCACTCCTGCTGGTTTAGGTTGTATTCAATGAAACGGTTAAACACTAACATGCAGAATATTGAATTTAAAATGATACATGCATACTCATTAACGTTATATTTCCGAATCAAATTTGTCTTTCTATGAATGGCAACTTATAATCATATATTACTGTACAAAATGGATGTTCTAGAAAATCTTTTAGAAAAAATAATATCATGATTTTTACATGACCCCTCTACATTCAACAAGGATTTATATGTCGGAAACATGGCAAGAGAAGAACCTCCAGCACTATATATACGAAGGAAATGAACATTTAATTGGAATTAGGGGAAGCAAATGCGGAATTCCGGCCGTTTTGAATTTTTAAAGGACTAGATTTCAAGGAGCGGAAGATTTCAAAGTGATAAGATTAATTTGTGCAAGACAGAAATTTATAAGAAAATTATGAAAACCGTTTTCAAATGTACAAATATAATAGGATTAATAATAGCTTACCAAATTCTGTTATTTTAGTTCCAAAGTTTTGCTCTGTAATGCATTTAGAAGGATTTTTGATTATTGTATGTCAAACGCTTAAAGAAAACTTATAAATTTTATCTAGTATATACGTATAAGTAAGTAAGTCTAGTATATGAATATAATAAATAAAAATTTATCATGCTCAAATAGACTTTACAGAGATATGTTTTTAAATGTTAAAATTATCCTGAATAAACTTTTGTTGCTAAGGCAACTATAAATTTTGTCTAATAGCTTAAAATGCTTAATTCTTTTAAATATTCTAACATTAATTTAAAAGAAAAAGTGGGATAAAAGGAAAGATCCAACATAAAAACTTCAATTATTATACAATTCAAATATCATGCAAATATTTCATTACGATGTAACAAAATCTAATTACTTTATATCCTAAGGAGTATAGCAAATCCGTAGAATAAAAAAAATATGTTTCTATAGGGATGCTAATAAAGAAAAGGAATTTCGAAAATTATTGTTCCAGATAATATATTGGATAAAAAAACACATTCATTGCTACTTTTATCAATACTATTTATAGGGTTGTCACTATCCCCGCATTCTCTACGTAGCAATTAAAAATATTTTACAAAATTTTAGAACGTATAATTGTTCTATATTTACTAACATATAGCAATGAAATGAAAAATAAAAATAATTAAGTTATAAAAACAATCCAGGGATTATGATAATTAAGTAATTATAAAGTAATCTTCATAAATTTTATATTTTGCATAAATATATTAAATTTTCAAAAAGAATATTAGATTAATTACAACAGAGAGCTTCGCACTATTTAATTTACTTTTAAATATCAATTAGAAGGGAACAAAATTAGGAAATTAAGTTAATGGTTATTAGACATTTCATTATCCCGAAATTTATTAACTTGATTTTTATCAAAGTTTTTATTTCTAATTTAATTAATTTTAAACATATATAAGTAAAGTTTATTAATTAATTAAATAATATAAAATCACATTTTTATTTTAAATAAATTTAAATTTTATTTGAAATAATCTATCAAAATTTAATAATTTGATTTGTATTTCAAGACGTAATACAATTTTTGGCATTAATCAGTTTGAAAGTTACATGCATTGTTTTTATCTCTTGTGCAATGATTAAATTATCATTATTTAATAATCATTATCTATGATAATTTATTCGATGTATCAATGGTTGTATGATGTTTCATCATTTAGAAAATGTATGCATAAATATTTTTTTTATTTATGATATAAAATTGCTTTTTTATCTCATAAATAAATAAATTTAATTACAATAAATAATATTTTTATCAAGAAACAATTGGATTTAAGAAAACGCTTTCAAAATACTCTGTGCTATGACTTGTCAAGGCGGAAATTACAGAGATATAACCATTAAAAAATTACGTAATAATGAAAATTACCATATATAATGATTATTTATATATATGTTTTGCAAACGCATCCTGGCAAAGTGGAAACTTAGAATGTAATGGAAATTTCTAAGTGACTAGTATTTTCATAAATTACAGTTAAGAAAACAACTGTAATAATATGCATTAAAGCTTTAAAATCTCATACAGTAGATTAATTTTATAAAGATTATATATTCTCAATCTTCATTCAAAATTTAGGCGTTAATGTTTCAAAGATAATTTAATTAATAATATCTTATATATTTAACAGACAGTGCTTTCTCAATTGTTTTGGACATATTATTGAAATGGTAATAATTTTCCCAAAAGTGTATTTATCTGCTAACGGTTTCTCGAAAATGGAGTTTATCCTATCTTGTCACTAGGAACATTAACGTTGTGGAAACAATAATCATTTCGATGCAATTAATCCATGCACAGAGTTCGCAACTCTTTGAGAAAAGTTCGATTGTAGCATAGAAACGCGATTTACGAATAAATTAAAATGCCTGCAAACTGAATTGTTTGTTATTTTATTCCTGAAACTTCTCAACATTTGTTCCGCTTATACTTCTCAGCATTTATGCTCAAAGCTTCAAAAGTAGTTACGTGACCAAATATACAGATGCATGATTAAATTTATGGATCCGTTAACTCGGAAAAGTTTACAGAAATTCATGAGTTCGACTGGAGTTTCACTATCAGCATCTCTCTGTATTTATTTATCGAAATAAGATATAATTGAAATTTATAACGCGTACTTTAATTGTATATTTTGATGGCGCAGTTATTATTTGGCTGTTAAATTTCTTGACTCCAAAATAAATAGAATTATATTTTCAATGGCAGTTTTGTCATAAATATTATTTAATTTGATTTGTTTCATGTTGGCAAAGGGTGAATTTCATAAAGATTTCCTTGTGAGTTTAGTTTTGATGTATAATGTATTAAAGTATGCATTATTTTTAATTGCTTTGAACTATTTTCAGAAATAATTCATATGTTTGTCGATTTATATAATTACGCTTGAATATATACTAATACAACCATCTATTAGTTAATTTCAGAAAATAATTTAATTTTGTATTTTAAATTATCAATAGGAATGCATAATGAATTTCAATCTTATAAGTTTTACTTTCTAGTACTGTAATAGAAAACTCACTTTCTTAAGCGATTAAAAAAATATGTATATTAGAGTTGCGTTTTGGATTACAGCTGAAATTATGCTTAATATACAATTAGCTAACATATCAATCCTTTAATCGTCAAATCTTTACTCCAAATAATGTTGTAATTGTTCGTTTAAAATTTAATTTCCAAATTTTTCAACATAATAGAAGTGTGAATTTGAAAAAAATAGAAATTATTATTTATTAATTTATAAGTGAGCATGAACTTGGTTGCCAAATTCTGACGCACAGTCAAAAATATCCTCGGAATTTATATATTTGTTACATAAAAACATCTATATAAATATTGCGTTTCATTCCTACTGGGATTGTTAAATAGCAAATCACCTGACATTTAAGGTTTGTTTTGCAAGTACTGTTTGAAATATTTGATGGAAATTATTATTACGTCTTACATGGGAATATTAACACTTAACTGGGTGGATTTTCCATCACCCCTATTCTTTTTTTATCTGAATTGAATGGATTGACCCTGTAGCTTCCTGTTTTGTGACCTTCAATACACGTGAACTTTTTCAACCGATTTCGGCAGATGCTTTTTAAAATAATTCAGTTATTTCTTCGAGCGCGGTCTCTAAGACCGTATCCCCCTGTTAGTGTCCTAGTTATAATAAAAGCTTAGCAGATGGCGCTAAAACATGGGCCCTGAAATATCATCCAGTTTACTAATCCTATTACGAAGCAGTGCTCCAAATACTTTTAAATGAAGCAGAAAGTAATTTTATTGATAAGGATAATTGTACAGAAGAGTTTTTCGCTGAAAGTTCGTATTCAACTGATTTTGATATGCATGTTCAAGCATCATTAATTTTTTTAGTGATAATGTATTTTGAAAAATTTATAAAATATATTAATATACCAAGAGAGAGATATAGATACAGAATTTATAGGTTAGTTTTTATACTAGTTCTTAACCTGTATGTTATAATGCTGTAGAAAACCATGCTAAGGAAGTCATACAAGCCGATAAGGGCCAATTTTACCCATTGCCATTTTTTTAATTTTTCATATAATTGTTGAATTTTAAATTCTATTGTATTCTATATACCTTCATATAATGTAAAAATAAATATGATTTAAAAAATAAAAAGTAATATGCTTTTCCAAGAATATTATTTATTGTAACATGTAATTTGAGAAGAAAACGCATGTACCAACGCATTTACTTTTATCAATGATAATATATTTTGAAAAATTTCTAAAACATATCTATATATCGAGAAAAATATTTGCAAAATATATTGGCAGTTTTTCATATTAATACATACATTAGAAAATTTAATTTGAGTGTAAATGAAATGCGGTCTCGTAGACCGCACCTCCCCAGTTAAGGGTTATGCTTCCAGTTGATCAGTGTAGTTCAAAAAATTGCTAACTGGTACTGACTAAATCTAGTACAATATTGGAGCTGGCCAGCGAGAGAAAGCAGAGACAACGTGCTCCAGATTTTAATGAAATTACTTAATTATTTTCTCTTATATGTAGAAGGGGCATTATAATCGGAAGAATTGGAGAGTCAGAATTTCAGATTTGATAACCCCCCCCCCCTCAATTCTAAAACACATTCCTTGATTAATGTCAGTTTGTCTTGGAACACATTAACTCTAAAATAATTTGAGCTAGAAGGTTAAAACTTGGCAAGTCACATTAACTCAAAATCTGTAAATTGCTGACAAAATTTGATTGAAATCTCTCAAGCGAATGTTATTACTGTCTACCTTTCTTTGTGTATGCGAACACCGAAAACCCGAAGACATAAATAAATTTTGGCACATTTTATCTTATTGAGTGATATGTATTTATATTCAATTGTACTTATACTAAATTTCATATTAAATTTGTCTGAAAATGACTAAAAAATGGAAGTCTTACCTTGCATTACTGAATAAAGAATTCAGAAGTGGGAGATATGCTTCCCCGAACAAATTACCGAGACTTTAAAAAAATCTCCACATCCGCCCTCTTCTTGATTCATTTGGACTCTTCGTATAAGAACTAAAAAGAAAAGGTTGTAATCTTAACGGCCATGGCTTTTTAAAACTTATAAAGAAAAAGAGAGCAGCTGATTAATAGGAGTTTAAGAATTATACCACTTTATTTTCTTAAGGAGATTTTTGTAAATTACGCATTTTTATTTCTAAAAACACTTTAATTATTTGTCATTATTTACAAACTGCAAAAACCCATATGCAGAAGCAAATGTGTGTTCATTACATATGGTAGAGTTACAGTCGGTTACGGAGAAATAAGAATAATATTTAAAAAAAATATATATGCAAGTTTTTCTATTAAAATGATTGAATCAAATTTATATTATACTATAAATAAGTTATAATTTGAATGCTTTAATCTTTCATTTAAATATGCAAATATGAGATATATATATATTTTTTCGATTCACTTTGATGAAAAATACCAAGGAAATAACTTTCTGACCCTGGTCTCTTAATTTTTTTTAAATATGTAATTGAAGAAGTATCCTGGCAATCTCTGGCTACAATTACTGTATCCATGATTTAGGAAATGAGTCTTCCGTGAGTCTTTTAATAAATTAAAGCACTTTTAAAAATCAACTAACTTTTTCAATTTTTTTGATTTATTTTAGTAAATGATTCAAAGAATTTTTCGGAAGGTTTAGCATGTTTTTTGCCATATGGATTTCAAAATGCTTCCAAGTATGAAATTGCCAAAATGAGTTCAAAAATTAATGAATGAATATAGGGATAAGAGTTATAGCTATATCGGCTTAATAGAATTAATATGTTGTTGAAAAAATATCAAATACACCAAATAATGAATGAAAAATGAGGCAAATACAGATTTTGAAGAAAAGGGCAGCATTGTTGTACAATGTGTGAGCAGCATGAATAAAAGTTTTAATTCCAGTAAAAAAAATCGAAAAACAATTAAGACTTTCAATTTCCAAAACACCTTGACTTTACTATAGAACGCGACTCTGAAACCATATTGTGCATTAATATCACGTTTTTGTTTCGAATCCTTTCGAGTTACCTCCTTCTTTAGTCATTAACCTTTACTAGTCAGCTTCCATAGGCAAAACATGTGTCAGGCTTTGTCGCAATATCGAAAAATAATTTCGAGATTTATCGTTAAATTTATATGCATCAGCGGTTTATCTCTTTAAAATAAAATTGAATATTTTAAATCAAAAAATATTTATTTATTTTTTTCATTTTTTAGTTAGAATATAAACACATCATAGTTCAATTATTTTATCTTTTCAGTGCACCCTAATTTCTGTGCTCACGAGCTTTGGTATTTTTAAGAGTCTGCGTTTTATTTTTATTATTGAAAAATTATAAATTAAATGCTTGGAATCGATATATTATACTCAGATTTCATTGAAAGAAATTCTGGTAAAATTCGTCTTTATAATGTGATATATACTAATTTATCAAATAAAAAAAATGATCTTCTGTATTCAAATTACATATTATTTGCATTTCTTTAACTCTTGCAAAAAATAAAAAAAAAAACGAAATATAGCATTGAAAGCTGCTCATCTCAAATATATAATGCATTGAACAATGATTCTTATTCATTTCTTTCCCGACTTTAATGAGTTACTTATCTTAATTTTTTTCTAAATTATTAATCAATACTAATAGTGTTTAGAAGACAAAATTAGGTCATTCGATAGCGTTAGTTTAATAAAATATAACGAATTTTTCTATGGTATTTATTTATACAATACCTGTAATATATTTTTAAAAATAAATCTGAAGTCTTTTCATAAAAATATCAAATGTAAAATGCAAATATTTGCTATGTTTGCTGTTAAATACCAAGTATACGACCGTCTTAGTTCGATAGAAAATAAAATATTGTTGAAAATTATAATTTTCCTCAATATTCAACAAAAAATTATATTTCAATAGATAGAAAACTATAATTTTCGACCTTACCACCTGTGCTAGCCAGAAGATACATTTTATTAACATTTCAATTCAAATTTTGTATTTTAAAATTTTTAATGTTATATAAGTTATTAGTTCAATCGTTTGTACGATAGATTCAATCGAATCATAATTTTTATAATCATTTGCAAAATTTTAAATTCTACACCTGCAAAATAAGTATTCCTCAAAATACTCCATTTTCTTCACTAAATGAATGAATAATAAATGATCACGAAATTTTATTTTGTGAGAGAAATAAAATTAAATAAAGTAATTTACATTTTTTTTAAAACAACCTAATAAACCTTTTCTAGAAGGGGAATATATTTAAATAATTACATTTATTAAATTTTTTTAGCTTATTAATAATTTATCTAAAATTTACTATTCTTTTGTTGAAATTTCGTTTAATTCTTTATAGGAATTTGGCTACAAAACTTTATAAATCATGTATATCAAAATGTTATATTTAAAATGGAATTAGTTATGAATTTATCAATATTATTCATTTATGCATTAGTCATTCTGAATATCGAGAAGGAAAATTAAAACTTTATTTTATAAGGAAGTGTGAACACTAAAATAAAATAAAAAAATATAAAACTTTGAGAAAGACCTAGATTAAATTATCCAATATTTTTCATTTTATAAATTAGCTAATAAAACAATTTTAAATATCTTTCTAGTAAAAGAAAAAAATTGCTCTTCCTTTTTCCTAGATTTTTTTATCATACCAAGAAATCTTATGAACCTCTTTAATAAATAAACAAAGAGAAAAATAGAAACAAAACTTAATTTTCAAATTAAATAGAAAAAAATGACTTCATTTTTCGAGAATAATTAAGGCTGTTTTGAGTGCAGTAAGAAAAATTAATTTTTCCACGATGTTCTAAAGCTGCAAAATAATAATAATAATATTTCTGCTCATTCTAAATTATTATCGTTGTAAAGAGGCGGCATTCAAAAAGAAGGATTAGAACTGAAAATACTTAAAATGTAATAAAGTGATTCTGAAAACTTAAATCAATTTAAAAATTCAAATTAAAAGAGCTTTTATTTGTGTCTGAATGAACGAGATATTTTCTTTGTATCTTGGTTTTCAGATAAGGAGAGAATTTTAGGAATAAGAATTTTGTGAAAAATATTGATTTAAATTTACATGCCGAAATTTCATTATTTTTGTCTATATTACATCGCAGAGTCCTTGATTTCTATTTCAATTGATAAAGTAATACTAATAAAAGTTGCCCATTAAATTCTAAAGAGAGGTACATTGAACTTATTTCTAAGAATTCGCTGTCAATATAAATACCGAAATAAAGAAAAGACATAACGATCTTTTAAACAGGAAAAATGATATATTAATTCAATTGATTAATAATGATATATTAATAATTAAAATACTTATGAATGGTAATTTTATATCTCAATAAATAAAGCTTCCCATCCAACAAAACAGTCATTTTTTATTATATATTTTTTCCATTATATTATAGTTTCGAGCACCCAAGATAAATTTAATAGTTCCAAAATTAATATCCGTAATCACAATTTATTCAACTTTATTTTCAAACTTTAAATTCGTAATTAAGAAAATTTGAGGAATTTTTTAAAGTATTTCTACAATTTATGATACTTTGTAGAGCAGCAATGGCATAACTTCATGTGAAATATTAAATATGGAAACAAAAAGGTTGCAGTGATCAAAAAATTAATTTTTTTCATAAATCTGCAATATAACGAAATTTTGAGCATTCATATTGTATATGCCTGTTGAATATTTATCCTAATATCATTATACAGTAAAACCTTAAATTTAAGTAAAATTTATTTTTCGTTTGAAAGTAATTTAAGATATTTCATTTATTTAATAAAAGAAATATAAGGCTAAATTGAAATATACATAATTCTCACTGTAATATACTGTATTGATAACTTAAAATATGGAGCAAATTTATAAAATATATTATATATAATTATTCTTATATTATATAATTAATATACAAGATTTATGTAAAATGAGTATTTCATTTGAAAGTAATATAAGACATTTTATTTATTTAACTAAATTTATATAATGCATATATTGAGAAAAACATAATTAGCACCGTAATATATTATCTTGAAATCTTAAAATTTGGTGGCGATTGATGGAATAAATTGTATGTGATTAACACTATTATTATCTTATAAAATTAATATATATTATGTAAGAAAATTTATGTAATTAATATAACTTAATATATTCTATTACGTTATTAAAATATATTATAAATAATGACAGAGTCTTAATTTATTTTATAAAACACTATTAACACTATTATGAGATATTTCCAGCAAATCTCTGAGAAAAAATTCTGAAAATTTTATCTGTATAATATTCATGGAATAACGATTTCTTTAAGAATATGAATTATGAGATACTTTGGAAAAAAATATGTCAAAAAATCGTAACAATCAGCATAATTCATTAAATTATGAAAAAATTAAAATAATTTGAAAAAAATTTACATAAGAGTTTTCAATGAAATGAGTGGAATACAGAAAAATAAACAGTGAGGCTTGAAAAGAAACGATCAGTCATTAAGATAATCAGAAAATTTAAATCTTCGTTTAATTTGTACTTATTTAACTAAAAATGCAATTAAAATTTAAATTCTTGTTGACTAAATAATTACATTGTTAGATTAAGTATTATTATTGAATAAGTTAACTACAATAATGATTGTAATTTATTTAAATCGATATTTTAATCGATTATTTTAAATCGATTTCTGTTAAATTTAGGATTTATGATATAAAAAAACTTCATTTAAAGCGACTTAGAAATAGTCATATTACTTTTTTAGAAAGAAACTTAGACTCATCGCTCACCCAATTAAGAATATATATTCTTTGAAGATTATGTTTTTTAGTGTTTTTTCTATATTTTACTGAAACAAAGGAAATATTCTATTTCAAAATGATCATTGATCTTTGGAAGAATTTTACATTTCTTGAGGATATGATCCCAAAACATCTTTGTTTTGTTCCGAAAAGTGCAATTGTCTGTCTGGGCAACTCCATAAATTGATCTTCAACTGTTGCATGAGGATCTGTGGCTTCCTTCTAACAAATCCAAGTCAAGCTGTAACTCGTCTCCAATGACGTTCGTTTCGATATTCGAATTCCGAGAAACCTTAAAATAACGACAATTTGCTGAACAATCTTGTTAAAGCTGTTTTCTGGATCCTTTTACCTTCTTCTTTTCTGCTTTTCAGTTAAATTCGATCAAAGTTCAATTGAAAATGATTTAGTTGCGGTTGACAGAAAAATTCTAAGAAATTCTGCGAAGAAAGAGAAAATAGAAAATCCTTCCGAAAATCGATTTTTCTTCTTTGTGTCCTGACCTCAGAATGTATATGAAACTTTTCACTTATCAATAATTTTCATTTTGCAAATATCTGAACTATTGTTGTTTAAAAGCATTGGGTAAATTTTTCAGCCTATTGACTACATTTACATTACATTTTTTTTTCACTTGAAATAATTTAATTCTTATTTTGAATATCAGAATTTTATTTCTATCAGAACTGAACTGTATGAAAAAAGTAAGTATGGGAGAAAAATAGATTAAATGAAGAAAATTAGGAATTATATTAATTAATAGAGTTTAATATAATTTCTAGTTTTCCAAATATAATTCCCAAATTATTAATTTAATTATTAGAATATTAGATATTATATAGGAACATTATGTTGAATACAATATTCTTCACATGCAATCAAATCTCTCTGTATGAAAAAAATAAGATTTTTTTTTACTTTCATTGAATGCATTATAACTGCCCAAGTCATTTTCAACGAATAACTAATATACATATCAAATTAATAAAAGCTCAATTTCATTAAAAATCTAAAACTTATTACATTTTATTTTAATTTTAATCATAATGCAGTATTACAAAAATTTGGTATGGACGTAGATTGAAAATGCACTAAATTCTTTGCATCACATAAAACTAATGACTTATATTTTTAATATTCGACATATTAAAACCGATTTAGGTTCAATAATTCCCTAAAAACCTACATTTTTTATCGAAAAGTACCATTTATACTCGTAAAAATTATTTATGAAATTAATTAATAAATTTGACAAACCCAAGCAAAATATTTTGAAAATATTTTTAAATGTTAAATGTTTTTAATATTTTATTAAATATGTTGCGCAATTATAATTTTGAAATTTTCATAAATTAAAAATAGTTTGATTTCACTTATTTCTATCGTTATCTGTAAGTTTCTGTTCGTCGAGATATACGTATTATTTTTTTAAAAAAATTAAAAATTTAAATGGCCAATGATATAATATGAAGAGATATCAATGGAGAGTCTTGTTTTGTAAAGTTTAATTTAGATTTAAAAAGTTACCATACTGATGAGCAAAGATAATAAATATAAATTTTTTTCACTTACGAATTTTCTCCTATTTTAATCTTTAAAACAATATCCCTTTAATATTGAATAAATATCAGATAATAGACATTTGGAAAACAATATTTAAAATTTATGAATGAAATGCATATTTAATAGTAGTATGCAATGATTCTGTGAAAATAATTGAAACAAATACATAACAAGCATATGAAATGTTAGTTAGAATTTTTCATCCTTAATCCTTAAATATTTATGAGCAGATAATAACTATTTTATTTTGCTTTGCTATTCCACAACAATTTTCGGCAAGGCTTACGTTATCAATTTATGCAATCTGTCTTGAAAAGTATCGTAACTTAATTCAAGAATGGTTTCTTTAAATCTTTCAAAGAAGATTTCAATTCCACCCATGGAAGAAAAAAAAATCTTCTAATGCGTTTCGGACGGATTCTCATACATTCAAGATGTCTCCTAATGGTCATTTTATTTTGACTTCTGTCTGCGCCATCTGGTTTTCAAATGCCTGGAGTATATCCAAAAATTTCCAAATGGAACAATCCGTCAGAATCAGGGTATTAATCACAACCACGGTCTAAAAACGCATGCGCCATTCAAATCACGTAGTTTAAATATGTATTATACGTCACTGGCTTACAAACCACGACAAAGGACTTTTAAGAATGACTAGAATATGTAAAAGGATGTGAAATTCAATTTAACCATCCAACTCTTGATAAAATTGTTACTGGATGGAATGAATAATCCATGCTATAAATTTTCTTCCTTAATAGAATGGCAAATTTCTGAAATTCAGTTTTAATTCAACTTTTCTTCTGAACACGCGAAAAGTATGACTATTCATATGGAAGTATGTTGCATTTTCAATTTCAAACCATTTTTTAAGAAACATTCTTTATATCTTCTATAAGGAATGGGGAATTTTACCAAATGAGAGATTCTTAACCCTCTTAATGTTAAAAAAGACAACCAAAACATTAGAAGGTAAGCAGTTAACAAGAAAGAAAAAAGTTGATGAAAAATACTAATAAAAAAATCTTATATTTTTGAAAGACTTGTAGAGTTAGAGGTAAAATGGTAAAACCATTTTCAAATAAAAGGACATAAAATAGTTTTGATAATTTTTCATGAATGTTTATTGTTAATAGATATATGAAGAACTTAAATTATTGGGAGAAAATTCACAAATTAAATTTTTCCCGGTAATTATAAGTTTATGGATAATATTTCAGGTTCTTATTATTTCGTAAAACTAATAAATTATTTTTAATGTTTTATACGCAATCTTATAATTTCCCAAATTATGAAATATTGAAACTCATTACAATACTCTCTTGCAAGCTCTTTCTCGATGAACTTTATTTAATAAACACATTTTATATATTATTTCTCATTAATCGAAATATAAAGATGATTTCAAATTAACATATATAAATATTGTGAATCACTGGAATTTTGATTTATTTAAATAATATTTAAAATAGACATTTAAACATTGCATCGCTTTTGTTTGTGTGAGTTTTTAAATTCTATATTCATTTGTTTAAATGACTATTAATAAACCTTAGGAAATGTACGTAAAAACCACATTTTAATGTTACAAGCAACTTCTCTTTCAAAGTCGAAAAAATATTTAGCGACATTACAATGGAAGTATCGGAATGAATTCTGAATGTTTATTGATTGTTATTAAGATAAGTTTATCTAATATAGAATTTTTTTAAATTTCCAAATTATTCTTTTTCAAATATTCAACTATATTATTTTCATTAATAGGAGTAACTTTCTGATAATATTTAAAGTTTGTAAGAAAAGCGGCTTTTCAATATTTATTTCTGATGTGTCTAACTGTAATAAGATATCATTCAGATAATAAAAATTTAATTGTAATATGCAAGTAAAAATAAATTATACTTTGTAACAATAAAGAAATGATTTAAAGAATGTTTAAAAAATTTTAATGATAAAAAATTTATTCAACATTCTGTTAAAAAAATTGTTAATTTTGAAAAAAAAAATTCTTGTCTGCTTCAAGTATTGAATTAATAGTATAAACATAAAGTAAAATTTTCCTGATAAAACAAATTGAAATAAAATGATACAAATAAAAACTACTTTGAACAAGATTAATAACTGTCCATAACTTGCTGAAAATCGCTGTCCTTTTCCATATTATCAAAAATTTTCACCCAACTTCTTAAGCTGCATGAAAACATCTTGTTGGGTGTAAAAGAAAATACCTTGTTCTTATAGTTCTAAAATTTCGTTGTATTATTTTTATTTTGTAAATGATTTTTAAAAGAAATACAACGCATAATGTACAGATTCTACATTAACTAATTAATAAATATGTGCCTACAACCATCAAATTAACCTCAGTTTTAAATGTTATTAATTTTATACAATACAACTGAATAATTTATGAAAAATATAGAATTTCAGAAATAGTAAAAGTTTGCAAAAATATCAGTTATGACGCTTCCTTTAAATTTCAGAACTAGCAATTCAGACTTTCTAAGATTAACATCGATACAAATAGGTTATGTCGTTAAAGAAAGGTCCTGTTGTATCAAATAATTCCCTGGTTTTAATTCAAACGATGTAACAGATTGTTGATCATTTTAGTACTTCTAGCAAATTTGTGAAATCTGCAATAGGCAGGGACGTAATATTACATACTCGTAGCAGTATATTCTAAATATTTTAAGGCTTCATATCATTCATGATATTTTTTAAAGAACGCTGACTTCTTTTAAGCATGAAAATCATTTACGAATTACGAATTCCTATTTTAACTGTCTTCATAAACACAATTTTCTTTTAACCATTTTGTCAATGAATTATATAATTATAATTGAAATATTGTTTTATAAAATTGTCACATAAGGTACTGTGAATTCCATGAATCGTTTTTCGTTTTTTTTTAAATATATGATACTCACAGCCAGATAGTATCTACATTATAAATAATTATGTCACTTTCGTATGTCTTAGTAATTTACTACAGATTACATGCACTTTTTAATAATAACAATAATTCTGCTAAAGTGAAAACTAATTCATTTATTCTCTAATGCAAGGCACATAGGTACATCCAGTCCGTAGAAAATTGCAAAAAACACTGGAGAAAAGTACCCCAAAGATTATTTGAAATCCAGATCGCAACTTATTTTAAGTGAAAAAAGTAACTGTGTATTTTTAAGTTGCATCTTATTCGATAAAAAACTGATTCTGAAAATGGAATTTGCAGAAACTAAATTCGATGAATTTGCTACAGTATTTTACTACTAATTTATGCATTCTCTGGTGCAAGGCACAGACGGTACATCCAATAGGCACAGATTATTAAAACGATGTTTTACAGTAGAAAAAGTACCCTGAAGATTACTTGAGAGCCAGATGACAATTTATTCCAAATGAAATTAAAAAGTAAGCTTGAATCGTAAAAATACATCTTATTCGGACAAAGACAGATTCTAAAAGTGGAATTTACAGACATTTAATCCGACGAATTAGCTATACATTCACATTATTCACAATTTATATTTCTTTTCACCAGAACTGCAAATTCAAACTATCTCGTCGATGACACTTTTTCCAAAAGATTAACTGTCTTCGTTTGCCAGAATGCATCCAGTATCGAATTATTTTATTTCCTCTTCTTTTCCTTACCATTATCCATCAATTTTTGTTATTTAGAATTCTTAAGTGATATTGCATCACCTTTATACCTTAGAAGAAGAAGAAAGGAATTTCATGAAAAAATAAAAGTGAGAAGGACTGTCGTTTCTGCCAAGCAGGAATACCCCATTTTCTTGGAAAAGCACTTCGATGCCAGACTTCAAGTGACTGTTGGGATTTGTTTGAGCTAACGTTTTAAAACTACTTTACTTTTAAAGGGACTTGAAAACGTGATGAAATAAGAAGGAAGTTTTGCTTTCGGTGAGAATTTCGTTAATATCATCATGTATCCTTTAGACTGTCTGCTTGTTTCATTGAAAGTTTTCTTTCTTGTTAAGTTACATTTAAGTGTTTCATGAGATCGAATTGATATTTAAAAAGACATTCACACAATAACGGAATGTATATTTTTGTTTATTCCATTACTTCAAAAATATTTTTGGGAATAGTTATCTTCAGTTTAACATTTTTGCTCCAGTTCATACTAGATTTTAGTCATTAGAACATTAGTAAACTCCAATCATTTGGTTAAAAAGGAAATATAAGAATCTCTTGGAATACATTGATTTTATAGATGGTACAAAATTTTAATTTGATAGGTTCTACAAAGCATGTTTTTTAGGTAGAAATTATCACTTGATTTTTCCTTTCCCTAAAATATTGAATTAATCATTAATATAACTCAGTTTATAAATTTTCCTTTATTTGAAACTATCAAGATAATCCTGAAGATTCTTTTTATAAATATTTTAATACACTGGATACTCAAGTAACATTATTGGATAATTTCATTTAATTATTGTATTTGCCTTTCATGATTTTGCTTTGTTCACTTATCCTATATTTTAAACAATAAAACATCTGAAGTTATAACGTTAAAAAAATTAATTTTTTGATGCTCTTAAATGTCAGAATTAAAAAAAACTATTTTTCAGCAACAAAATCGTCACGTTCCACTTCATCGAACGTATCTTATATAAAGAAAGAGAACCATGATCGATATCAACTTTTGTAATAATGCATTTTGAATTAATACATTTGTAAATATCAAGAAGTTCTATCATTATTCTTCTTACTAGTTCTGATATTAATTATTGTTCTTGGTCACTGTTGCTTTAATGCTCTCACAATATTAATTAAGACAATATTTACTTTGTCTTCCTCGTCTGAATAATTAGTAAAGGTCTTTCCTAAGCATCAACTGGCATAAAAAGTCTAAGTACTATTGAATAATAAACTTCAAAAATATTAAATAATAAACTTCAAAGGCATTATCCGCAGCATCAATAAATTTGTTGCGCGTAGCAATATAATTGGGAAGCTTCATTTATGGGTTGAAAGTAATTTAGTTCTAATACGAACACATTTTAAAAGAAGAATATTAAAATTTCTGATTTTTCCAATTTTTAATAGTAATAATAGATGCTGGAAATATATCATAATACTCATTTTTAAATGAGGTAGATTAGGATTTCTCTACTTTTCATGTTAATTCTTATTCCATACATAATGTTTTTTCGGAAAATTGATCACAAAGAACACCTTCCTATCGTCAATTCTGGTGAAAGCAGATCTCTTATAAGTCAAATAACTGTTTAGGCTAGTGAGCTATTATGTATGAACCCGAAATAGTTTTAGAATTTCGCAAATTTAGGAATATAAATAAACAAGCAATATGTGGTTTACTGAGTGATAAAAACACAGTTCCTCTGACGAGATTCTATAGATTCCCCGTTTTTGATTGTCTATAATCTGTATGAACGATGTTTCTGAAATAAAATTTATCAGAGCAACTGAACTTATTGCATGGAATAAATATATTAAAACAAGCATTCAATTATCAAAACATCACATTTTTGTTTTTGATATTCCAATTAAAAATTTTAAAAATTACTAATTTATAATATTATTTGAAAATATACATCTTTCTCAAACAATTTATATATAAGAATTTATATATAAATTTAAATATAATAAGATAAGTTTCTTGTCATTAATAGAAATAAAGGTCATAAAATATCTAGACTTATTTGTAAACTACATATCCCATTGGAAAGAATTTGCAGAAAAGTAATTAAGAAAGAAAAAAATAGAGAAATAAACAACTTTTCACATATTATTCTTCATTCAAAGTTATGTTACTTAAATAAAAGCAAAATCGATAAGTGAGATAAGCACATATAATGATTAAGCAAGAATGAATGGATCTATATATTATTTGCAGATAGTGATAAAGTCAACCATCTAACTCTCCAACCCGCCCGAAGGCACACGGATTTAAACCATAGAACTGAATGACCAGAAAATTAATTGTAGGAACTGTGGTTGAGTCCTAAGGGCCATCACCGGCCACGGTACAACCCTTCCCGTAGGAAGTACGTCCCGTCATCGATGGGAGGAGTTAGAACCCCACCCTATTAGTGTTCCCTCCAGGTTGGCGAGATCCAAACACCATGCCGGAAGCATCTCATCCTCATTTCGAGGTGCCCCCGGGGGGACAGATAGTGATAAAAGAAAGATCTTAGATAGTGTTTTACTCAATTAATGAATTTATCATTTTTAGTTTCACGATTCATAATCAAATTTAAAGAGGCGTGGCAATGAAGATGCATTCTTAAAAAGAAATTAATTATTAATTCATTAATGCAATTCCTTCTTAAATTATTGTGCTTGTGAATTATAACACAAATTGTCTGTATTATATAATTGGAAACTGTTTACATGAAACAAAATTGTAAAAAATACATATATAGAATTATTCAATTTATATCGTTTATAGATTATTTTCTAAAGTATTTTAATAATTATGTTTTCAACACAAAAAAATCCCTGATTTTTTTTTTTTTTTTGTTAAATGTAAAGAGTTTTTTTTTAACACGTAGCATATTATACATACACACTTAACATACATATGATTACAACAGGAGGAATCTTTATTAATGTTCTGATTTAATTAAAATGACTTCATTTCGTCTTGGAGAATTTAGATATTCGTCCGAGTCTCAGAAAAATGTAATATTCCAGGATCTCTTTAAAAGCTATTAAGGTTTAATAAAACTTCTGCAGCATCCAATTTCATTATTGCCTTTAAAGAAGCAATTTCACTCTAGAAAGTTGGATCAAAATTGAAGGGACTTGAAATATGGTAAACTGAATATGCAAAGATGTATAACATTCAATTTTTGAGATTAAATTCTTCTTTAATGATGTTAATGACATAAAATAGTCGTATTTTCTTCAAATCATGAATTAATATGAAAAGGACATGTTTGGAGAAAGTCTTCTGCAAAATGCATAGAGAATATTTCATATAGTACAATTTTATTAAATTTCATTGCTCAAAAACCAATAATTTTATTTTAATCCGTTTAGACTAAGTAATATGTATAAAAGTTGACATATTTCATTACGAAATAGCGAAATTCGATCTATTATCAAAGACGCTCAATGGGAACAAAATTACTGAGAAAAAGGAAGCAGCATATGCAAACCTTCAACCAGAAAACCAAGATCCGGATAGCAAGTTAAAGAATATTTTCTTACCGGAAATTTTGAATTAAACAACTGATCTCTTTACAGAGATTTCTTAAATATTTCTTTTATAAAGCTATTTCTCTAATTTAAATAAGGAAAATCAATATTTTCTTCATAAAGTGTCATAAAAATCTTCTTTAGAAATATTAAATAGGAATAGAGTATATTAGAAAATTTAAATTAGGTTTCCAAATTATAAACCATTGATACACTTACGAGGGTGGAATGAAATATGAATATGCTTACAATGAAAGTGTAAGTGCTTGAAAGACTATAGAACAAAATATGTATATATATATATTTGGATCATTTTGAAAAAAAAACTTGATATTTGTTATATTTACACCATGGGGAAATGAATTACACAATAAATAAATTAGTTCAATTTTTTTTCAACAGGTGGCATCATTGGTTATTATTTTTTTCTTTCCAAATCCAAGGATTTATTATTAAAAAAAATCCATTCTTTTTCAGAAAATTACATAAATGGGAGATGCTAAAGTTAGTCAACTAACACATTTCTCTCTCTAAAATGCCATCACATAGTGGGAAAGGGGGGAGTGCACCAAAAGCTACAAAGGATTTGCTATGTGCATTATTGATGCGGCAATATTCTTTTTGAAGTATAATTTGATTGAATTTTCTACCTATATTTCGTTGTGGAATTTAATGTTACCGTCATCTTGTTGGTTTTCTTGCACTGTACAAACAACCGACGGATTTCCGCAACATTATCTCTCAAGGTATGATAAACTGATATATTTTATATTTAAAAAGCGGTAATCAAGATATTTACATAAACAGGTCTGTGCCGCTAATTATGCTCCGCTTATATTAAACAAATGGAAAATAAAAGATCGTCAGGGATCATTAAAAGATATCTAGCAATAAAGACAATTAATTGTAGCTAATTTAATAAAGATTATCCTTGCAATCTGATTGTTTGTTTTTTTTACCTTTCTCTCTCTTTATAATAAATAAAATAATCATAGATTATTTTATCCATCGCAAGGAATTTTTATAAAAAAACATTCCGAAATTACATTTTATTAAATTTTTACCCTGAATATACATTCAGAGAATTATAAAAATTAAACAATAAATAAATAAAATTAAATAAAAATTAAACAATTAAATAACAAACAATTAAACAATAACTAAACAATAATTAATAACTATATTAACACTATTTGGCTAAGCTGTTCAGAGAAAACAAAAAAAAAGTATTGGCTATTTTGTAAGTTTTATAAAAATTTACTAATTAAAGAGTTAAGCAAAATTAATTATATTTTTTGGAACATATTATATTTTGCCGTACATAATAAAAGGAACATAAACATTTTGTAATTTAAGTGAAGATTTATATAAAAAAACTGAATTTGATTAAAAATGCATGAATTTACAAATTAATAAAAAATCAGAACCTTGATTCCTTGCATTCTTACAAAATTAAAGTACTTTTGTAGATTTAGCTTTATTTTACCATGAATTAGGTTTTAAAGTTAAAAATAATTCAAAAAGCAAACATGAACCTAGTTAATTTAAAAAATCAAAGAAAGATAATCTAATTTGAAGCGTTGTATGAATGATGCAAGCTTAAAGATCGCTATGTGTATGAACGAAAAAAAAATGAATAACTTGTGTGGTCGAAAACATTATGATAATATACAATTTCTTACATTAAATGTAAGGAAAGGGATCTCTATTACGAGCGCTCAAAACACCATGCTAAATTAAACGCCGGACATTACACTTGATGACACGAAAATATAATAAAATATTTCTCTTCTACGCCTATCTGCATTTTATTGCCTCCGAAATTATATATTATACTTCCCAAGGGAGATGGAACAAGCACGTTTAAAAACAGAATTGAAGGGAAACATGTAATTGTAGACCACCGTATATATTGTGAATTAAAAGAAGGAAGGAGAAAAAGACACGTCATAGAATGTGTTTTATCTAGCTTTAAAGAAGCGAAGATTCACATTAATGAAAAGAATTTTAACTCTTGATGTACCATCAGTTTCAATAAAAAGTGAGGCAGTGAACTACATTTTTTCCTTCTCGTCTTGCTAAATGTTTATTATGAATCCAAAAGCCAGAAGTGATGGCATTCTGAATTATTATATTATATATATATATATATATACATACAATTGAAAATTTCAACAGGCAAAGAAAGCAGGGGCGAATTTCGGGGCAAAAGAAAAGTAAAAAGGAATTAGAAATAGATCAAACTTAAAATTTTCATTCTTTTAGAAGCCAGACGAAAGCATTAGGTGAGCATATATTATTATATATATTCTATTTTCTAATTCCTAAAGAAATACTCTGTTTCTTTGTTGACTGTTTTCAATTTCTGTTAGTAAAATGTCTTTTTTTTCTGGGTTATACTTGAACTTCTATACTATTTTCCTGCTGAGTTTCCACTTATCTATAATATCCATATATATTTTATTTAGTGCAATTCTTAAATATTAAATTTTTAGTTTGAAATTCTGTAAAATTTCCTTCTATTCTTTAATTACAATATCTGATGCGAGATAAATACAATAAAGTGTTTTGAACATGACATATTTAATTAATAAAATTAACAAATAAAACAGTTTAGTTTCAGTGATTCAATATTGCAGTTATCATAGCTTTCATTTATGCAATTTTCTAATTTTTTAAATTAAAAAATAGTATAATACGATTAAAAGAATAGCATCGTATTAAAGTAGTTTAAAATGTAATTGCACTTAATGACCATGAAACAAATTTTAGTAAGTGCTTATGACATAAGTGAACTGTCAAACTACAAATTTCATAGAATCGTTCAATATTTTAGAAGGAATATCTAAAATCTTTACTACTATCAAAACTCATTCCGATGAAATCTGAAATATTAAATAACCAGAATGCTTGAAACCAGAATGTTACATATGCTTGAAACAAAATGCCTAAGGTCGTGATATCTTCATACCGGCCGGATCGAAAAATCGCAGAGGTGAGTTTCTGCTTCATCTTTTCTTAAAATTGAAAATATAATTGAGCATAAAAATGTTATGAAAATCTGTTCGATATCGATGCTGAATCTGAACAATGTATTATCTTTATTACCTCGACTTTGTGTATGAAACGTTCTAAATATTATTAAAATGAATTTAAATAATTGAAGACATGAAACATTTTAAAATATTGGAGGCAGGAGGGTCTGCCTTCATTGCGAATCGTGGCCGATTCGTTAATTCGATCTTTCCATTATATTGTAGAGACGGAAGCCGCATCTCCTTGATCTTTACTTGTTAGCGAAATAGAAAAATCACAATAATATAAAGTATAACAATTGAAATAGTAGTAATGATCTTGGTTGTTTAATTATTATTTTTTTTTTGCACTATGTACACTACAGAGGACAAAAATCAAAATAAATTACTGAAAATAAAAACACTGTAAACGCGTGGGATAGCAAAACAAGAAAACAGCTTGAAGGCAATAATATTAAATTTAAAAAAATAAGGTTTACTACGCTTCTTTCTGAATTTAACAATTTACTAGACCATTTAGGATATAAAACTTCCTCAGTGGGAGTATCGAAAAAGGAAACATCTTATTCATATGGAAAATAATTAGTTAAAAAATAATGATTAAATGGATTTTAATTTGTTTTTTTTTAATTAGTGAGAAATATTTGAATACTACCTTAGATATTTGAAAAAGACAATATCATCAGAATGTTGGATGCAAGAATTTTAGCTTCAATTTCTAAAATTTTTCCAGTAAAAAATTTTTTTCTTTCCATTTTCTCAAAATGTAATAAATTGCACTCAGAGGTTCAAAACAAATGTTTTTAGCCTGAAATTATCATGCTTTCTTTGACAGTGTATTCACATTTGAAGTATACAATAGAATACAAAATACAATTTGCAATTGCAAAATACAAAATACAATTTGTATACAAAAAATATTGTAATGATTAAAAAAAATTCGAACTGAAGATTTTGAAGAATCTTCATGTCTCACGTGTACCAAACTTCACGAGTACCAAAAACTCAGTTTTAGCATTATGCCTGTCTGTGAAAAGGATAGCTCAAAAGCGCTATGAGCTCAACGATGAAATCTAGTACACAGATACCGGTATACTAAATTTGTAGATTTTTACAGAATTTAGCATGAAATGAAATCATAAATCGATCTACCCTCCACTTCAAACATAAGTTAATACAATAACTAAAGAATGGAGAGAGCTATATGTATAAATTTTGGTACACTTATTTAGAAAGTATATTAGTGAGTTGACTGTCTTCCCTTTTGTATTTCTGCAAGAGCATTAACGCGATAACTCAAAAACTCATTGACTTAAATAAATGCAATATCGTATATGATCATGCAACTTCTATGTCAAATATTGAATTGAATCTGTCAGAGAAAAAGAGTTCAAATGCATAATCGTACGATAGATTCAATAAAAATGCTAGATTCGATCCAAAAAATTATATTCTGTAATTATTGATCGTCAATGCCATGCAATGCATTCGCTGCCTTTTCCAAGCTATGCAATTTCATTCTGTGGAAAAGGAATAAATCTTTTCTTGGAGATAATGCTAGAAATTTTCTGAAAAACTAAATTCCGCTGTTCTTTTACAGTCATTAGAAATGATCATATGAGAATAAAACCATCCAAAACAGCACATAATATTAAATTATCATATTTATAGTGAATTTAAAAATTTGGGCATTTAGGTATACTTACGATTGCGTTTGTGAGGAGTTCCATGGCTTCAAGTGCAATAGATTTATCTGGACACCTCAGGCACATATATCCTTTTAAAAAAATATAAATTATTTAGTACGGTATATTTTTTATAACATGCTAAATCGTTTTGCTCTTTTTCAGATAAATAATAAAGAGCAATTTTTTTATTGTTTTATTTTCCAATATTTTTATTATTGAAATAAATCTTTCAGTTTATGAAACGGTTATTGTCAAATCTAGTACTTTTTCATTTTTAAGCCTTTTCGTAACATTACAAGAAATCATTGCAATTGAAATCAAATATGTTCTTAGAAGATGCCTTAAATTTCGAAGAGAAATCACTAGGTGATAAAAAAGTGCAATAAGGCGATTGACAAAATAAGCTGATATTTTGGAGTTATTTTGAAGTACTTCAGAAATCGTAGCAAGCCAATTTAGAAGTTATATATAAAGAGAATATTATTTTCAATCTTACTAACATTTATTTCAAAACAGTATTCTTTTATATCAATGAAAATTATTAAGGTCGGCGAATGTCAATTTTCATGCCAAGAGGTAGTAAAATTATCTGAATGTAATTAGCATTAAAAAGTTCTTTGTATCAGATTTATTGAAACATCTAGTTTATTCTTATAACAATTAATTATAGTTAAAACGACTAATAACAGAATTTATGTATGACTTTCATGATGCATAAGCACAGAATGTAGGGTTATTAAGATTTCAGAGATATTAGATAAACGGGATCATGATTTAGAAAGATAAGTTTTAAACTTTAATGCAAAATACTGAAAATACTTTAAAATAATTTTAGTATTCTTAGTATATTTAATTAAAAAAATTAATTCAGAAATTTCATAAATCATAGAAGGTTAATTCTTGGGATCCATCCAATCCAGCCTGGGAAAATGTTTGTTTCAGAATAAATCTCTTAATAAATTAAGCCTAGTTAGAAGCCTAATTAACCTAAATTCTGGCAATTGTTCCTTATTTCATCACTAATTTGTGACCTTATTGAAGTGCTTAGATATATTGAATTTAAAAATGTTTTTCTGAGAGTTAATAATAGAAAACAAGATATTTACTTTTATATTAAAGATTTATATTATTATATAAATATATTAAAAATATATTTATATTATTTATAGAAAACTATTAATTTATTTTAAGATCAAAAGTATGTATTAAGCATCAATAATTAAATGATAAACAATTTTAATAATGGCCCTCATCTGGTGTTCTTATTCTTCCTGAATTAAAACTCTGGTTATCGAGTTTTGCTTATTAATGGTAGCATTATAAATTCAAAGATATCGACATTTCATCTAACAGTTTTTGGCATTTACATTTTATTGTCTTTAATTTCAATAAACCTTCCTAAATAAATTGATGCAATAAGGGTTACAACCAGCTCATCATATTGTTTTTGAATATGAATATATTTATTGATCAGTAATTAAATATTTTTCCATTTCCAATGCCGAGTATTTCTTAACGTGAGTCATTTCACAAAACTGAGAATCTTTTACAATGAAATTGTATTGAATGCAAATAGGACTAATCGAGATCAGTTGTAGTTGGAAGCAAATATTAAGATCAGTTGTTTTCCAACAATTGGTACGTAAATCAATGTTGTTTCAGTAGTAAAGATAGTTTTCAAAGTTCAATTGAGAAAATACGTACTCCTCTGACTTAAACCTTTTTGCTCTAAAGAATCTTTCCGTGTGAAAGGATTATTTTAAGAAAATGGCGACTCCTTTGATTTCTGAAATAATTCAAACCCAAAACTCTCTTGAATATTCTTATTCTCTTAAAGATCTTCTTCTCCCCCCCCCTCTTCATAAAAATGTGGCTTTTGGATAAAATCGTGAATGCATTGCATGGCACTAGCGAGCAATTTCAACAAAACACATATATTTAAATATATTATGAAATATAGACTGTAATAAAACTTTGACACGGATTAGTTTAGTTATGTTAACCTCCCTTTTTAAAGCAACTCTAGGCCTATTTTAGGACGTACCTCGTAATTTTGAACCGTAGTCCGATGACAAGGGCGACACCTGAGCTAGCACTCCCCTCTCCTCACCAAGCCACACCAGCGTAAGGACAACTTTAACAAGGAATTACAATTGTATTCAAATGATTACATACCGAATTTTATTGATTTAAGTCATTGTGTTTATGAATTACTGCTTTTGCACATATGCGAAAGTAAAAAGCTGCACATGCTCAATAATTTGAAACGTTTGATTCAAAATTTTAAAGAATTCCCATTTTAGATACTAAACATATGCACCAAATTTTATTTATCTAGCTCCTGGCGTTTTGTAGTTATCAGTATCACGCGAGATAGATACATTTCCTCTCAATGGGTGCCGTTCAAAATTACACAAGTAAATAAAAATTTAGTCTGAATTTTCTATACCAAATCCCATATGTCTAGTTCAAAGCGCTTTTGTTTCATTTTGTGCTCCAAGGTAGGCATACATAATACCAAAATGTGTTTTCTGAATGCTGGGAGATTCGTCAAAACCTCAAGCTTGAATTTACTGAACATTGAAGCTTTGAATACTCCGTACACCAGAAAATAAATACGAAAATGAAACTATTCTAGAAAACTAATGCAGAAAAATCAAAGCAGTCATAGTTGTTTAAATAATATCATATATCATAATATCATTTATAAAGGATGTCATATATCATAATATCATTTATAAAGGATGTCATATATCATAATATCATTTATATATAATAATATCATTTATAAAGAATGTAAAGAAATAGAATATTAGTAGAAGAATATCATCAGTGCATTTTAAAGCTACAAAATTTTCTATTGCTTTAAATAACTCTTGCTGTGAAATGATATCAGAACATTACCGTTCATTTCGTCAATTATTTTGAATTACTACCTTCGAATTGATACTCTCCCACTTTACACAGTAAACATTTAATAATACTGATCTCTACAATAAAACCAAAAACACTTTCCCCCTGTCAACTGGAAAAAAGGCATTATGTTTCTATGCAGCATATAATATTGCATAATATTGTTTAATATTGTGCAATTTTATATTATTCAATACCCAACAACATGCTTAATGATTTAATCCCTTAGAAATGAAATGAAATTGGAAAACAAATACGAATTTGAACATATTTTAAATCTGCCATAGGCGAATAAATTATTCATATGAACAGAAAATGCAATTTTATGGTCAACTCTCTGCAGATGGAGAAACTGAGATTATAACATCAAAAGAAAAAGTATCAGCATTTTTTTTTTCCTTAGAGTTCTGTCAAATTGATGAAAGCAGATAGACACCTAGTGGTTATTAAAATAATTTCACCTTGGAAAGATTTTTTAGAGATATAATTAACAGTTACAGATAATTGATGCATTTATTAAAGCAGTGTCCATGGTTATATCATAAAATATCTAAACAATAATAAAATGTCATTTTTCAGACATATATTACATTTCAAAATAAAGTATTCAGTATGCATCAAAAATATATTCAAATATTATCAATATCATATTATATCAAATCAACATATTATATTAATTTATTTATTATATTTAATTATATATTTTATATTTATTTTAATTTATATTTGAATGTTATATTAATTATATAATTATGAAAATATATTCAATTAATCTTAAAATATATTCAAAATTATCAAATACTTCATTACATTTCCTTCCTGTACTTTCCAATTACTTTATCAAAAATAAAAAATAAATAAATTTCTAATAACATATTCAATAAAAATTCCCATGTCTATAAAGGAATAATCAATTTCCAAATGTATATGCTCAGAATAAAAGCATGTATGTAATTCTGGAAAAAAAGTATGTAATCATTGATAATATATTAATCTATTTTAATTTCCATCTTTAGTCACTTTTTCATTTACATTTTTCGACTTTTTTCTTTTTTTACATTGCAAAATAACACTATATTACATTTCAACCGATTGCAAAGAAGAAAAATTTCGATAAAAGAGAAAACAGATCTTCCTTGGAAAAAATGTTTAGTGAACCTTGCAAGAACAAAATAGCTCATTTTCTGGGAAGTGAATTCCAATTGTATACTTCACAAGACTTCCAGGATTTGTTTGAGTTGATGTTTTAAAACTACTCTGCTTTTAGCGAGATTTGGAATGAAAGGAAATAAAAGGAAAGTTATACTTTCTGTGAAAGGTTTAATAGCATTATATAAATCTCAGATTGCTTATTTGATACACTAAAAGTTTGCTTATGATTTTATGAGATTGAAAAAATTTTTTGTAAACCAAGAATGCGATAGAAACGATCTTTTTGGGATTCTTTTTTATCATCTGGTTCATATCATTTTGTAATTCGGAAAGTGTACTTAATTTTGCTTCCCAAGAACTGGAAGTGCTTTATTTATTTTATTGGAATAACACCATAAATAGCTACAAAAACTGTGATAAAGAGTAACTCGGTTATATACACGTGTTCATACTTAGAGTTTAGCCAACATACTGCTGAAAGAACAATTTGAAGGTACTGAGGAGATGATTGTATTCAGGGACAAAATACCATGTGGTAATTGTAGTTAATGAACAACGCGGAGTCATTTTGACTCTTGTCTCCAGTTAAGAGGTTAATCATCTTTTGAGTCACATTTTCATTGTTACAATTTGTTTCATCTTATTTCCTGTCACATTCCCTTTCAGTTTGAAATTTAAAAATATATTAATCCACATACTCTTAATTATTAAATATGCCTAGAAAACCCTTGATTTCCTGAAACCTGTTTTTAAATTTAACATAGAAATATTATTTTTGTTTGTAGATGTCACGATTAAATAATGAATATGAGGAATATCAAACTTAGCACTGCAGTTTTTTTAACCGGAAAAAAATATTTAGATAGAAATGACATACTGATTACAAATAACAATATGTAAGTCTTAAACTGGTCATTTAACTGGTCTTTAAACTGGTCATTTAAATAAATAAAATATATGAATGTACTTAGTTTAACATGCTATTAGAAACAATCTGCTATATCATAATACTTATTTTACAGTTTATCTATCATTACTTATATTTTTGAACTTACTCTCAGTTTTTACCATGGCGAAATCGGTCCGAAATGGCGCTAAATGTCAGCATGAGAACAGATAGTAAAAGCTCCTAATAGATAGTTATAAAATCGGCTTTTTTGTGTGCAAAACCACTTTGTTTTTTTTTTCAGGAAAGACACTTATAAGATAGATGAATAAACTTAATTAACCTATAGATAAAAACAAATACATAATTAAATATTAGAAGAAATGAGCGATTCGAGCCTAGGACTCACAACACGTATGCGGAACGTATTTCATATTCTTCAGACCATTATACTGCACTGCCCACACCTCGAAGAGGAAGTTGAATATACTTATTCTAATAGTTAGTTAAAAATAATTTTTGCATGTGTAAAATCGCTTTCTTTTCAGGAAAGAGACCAATAAAGGTAAAATTAAAACCGTTTCTAATTATAATTTTTTTTTCCTAATCTCTAGAGCCGTTTCCAAGGTATACCAAATAAATGTATATACAAGAATTACTCGTTTAAGTTCTAATATTTTTATTATTTTCCTATTTTGTGGAACTATACAACGTAAATGGAACAATGGAAGAATAAATAAATTGATAACAAAAATTGAAACATTTAAGAAGTTTCGAAATTTTCACTGAGATATAAAATGGAATTGCTTTCAAAATGTAAATTCGATAAGAAAGCAACTTTCAGAAAATGGCATTTAATTCTAGGTTTTCCATTTAGAATTCAAAGAGTTTCGTAAATTCGTCGTTTTCAGGCTACTAATTAACGTCTACGGCATATGTATAACACCGTCCCTCTTTTCTTGGTGTATTTAAATGCTAATAATCTACACTAATAATGCATTCCGCGAAACCTTTCTATGATTCCTTCCTGACTATTTCAATGAGTGTTCTAATCCTAAATCCAAATTCTGATTCTTATATATCAAATAGATTTTAGGAAAATGACGGTTGCGGGTATTCAATACTCCTTAAAGTAAAATTCATACATTTGCGAGCATCATTCTTATCTGTTAAATGTAAATGATATTCGAGGAAAGGTAATAGGTTTTCAAGTGCAGGTGAGCAGCAGCTTATCTGTAAAGGAATATGTATTGCAAAAGAGATGAAATGTTTGTAAGAAAATATGCCACAATTTCAAAGATTATTTCTTTAGATCACTAATCACAAACCACTGCGATAAATAACTTCTCTTTGAAAAT
>JAPMOR010001037.1:88798-110482 GCA_026543865.1 Argiope aurantia
CTAATCACAAACCACTGCGATAAATAACTTCTCTTTGAAAATAATCTCTTAAAATACTTTATAATGATTCATAAAAAAAAGAAAACCCAATAATCCAAGTTGCACATTATATTGCATAGTACTCTAAAATTTGGAATATCATATTGTTTAATATAGAAAATGTGTAAAATGTAAGACTTTTGAGGTAATGATCTATATGTTAAGTTCCGATATTTAATAATTCCCAATATTTTACAAATTAGTTTTCTCGGTATTCAAAATATTTGTGTTTTATACTATAAATATTTTCAAAATATCTTAACTAATATTTTAAGTTAAGTATTAGTTTAAATATATGTTTTCTAGTTTCCTTAAATTCCTTTATCTTACTATGAGATTTTAAAATCAACTAAATAAGACTAATGAGATCTAGTTTCATATACAACGGAGTCTTTACGTTTTCTAACATACTAAAACCTGCAAAAATAATAATAATGTGCATACAGGAATGACTCAAAAATAACTTAACCCAAACGCCGATAAAAATAATTATAAAAATAGTATAAGTAATAAATTAAATGTAAATTTGCAATTATCTAACTATGTACTTTCTTCTCTTTTTTTATAATAATAGAAGTATGGTTTGAAATCAATTCATTTCAACCAAAATAAGCTGTTAAAGAAATTTAGCAAATTGTAAAACTATGGACTATTTTATTTATTGCTAATTTTTATTTTTCTGTCAGGCTTATCATTCCATTGCATTTGCCAGGCAGAAATTCTTCTAAATGGAACATTTTTGATCAATTCTAGAAAATACAATTTTTATTAAAAAATTATAGATTTTGAAAATAAAATGGGAAAATTAACAAAAAAAATCCCTGTATCTTGATTTCATGGAATTTTATTGATATTATTTTGTTAAAAGAGTTATTATTGAGTAATTGTAATTTTCCATTGATGAATTTTAATTTAAAACATTTTTAGAAAAAAAAGTCATTAATTTATTTCAATCGTATTCGTAATTCTTTGAAGGAAAAAATCTTTTATATTTTATCTGCGAATACTGCAAAATATCCAAAATAAAAGTAATCGCTTATTGAGTATATATTTTAATTTATAATGCCTAGAAGCTGAAAGATTTTAATGCAACTAAATTTCTAGGAAGTGTTCATCAATTTTTATTTCAATGGCAAAAAGATTTCCATATTTTATTTTAAGGAAATGATCTGAAATTATAAAACGAATGGATGCGATTTCTTTTAAATATTCAATTTTGGAATTTCAATAGGACTTTAGAAAAAATAGGTATAATATATCAAAGCAGTTTTTTTTAAGGAATGAAATGATTTTATAAGTAAGCAAATACGTAAAGGAATTTAAAAAAATTGTAAAAGAGATAATATTTTACCAATATAATATTCTAAAATCTCAATAACTATTTATAGAAATCAGTATCTAGGACTAATAAGATTGTCGTAAGATTTTTATTATCTTTTCAATAGATTGCAAGTTTTTTTATTTTATAATTGTCTGTTCAGTGACGTTAATGAACAAGATTTCATTCGATTTTTCATAGATAATTAATATTATATTTGGTCAAGCATAATTATTTTTTCTAAAATACTGACGGAAGAATATTACAGACCTTCTGAAAATAACACTAATAATATTCCTTTGTTGTACAAGTGGTTTAAATTCCATATTCCCAGATATTTAATATATTTTTGTTAAAATTATAACTTGATAGCAAAAATTTTAGATATACAAAGGTAGCCTTACTGTAGATCTAAATCTGTAGATCTTTGATTTAGTTAGAATTTTAAGCAATCCAATCTTTATTTACTTAATTTCAAATCAAAAGTACTTTTTTAAGCTTTGACGTTTTCCTGACTTTTTCGTTAAGGTCATAATGAAAAAATGCAATTACACTTATAGAAAGTTATTTCTAAGTTAATTATTTTGTCCTTTAACAAATTGTAATTAAATTTTAGGCCAATTTTTTAGAACGATATTTCAAATATATTGCGCATATATTCTGCGCACTGAGGAAAAGGGTTTCATTTGCCTTTTGGTTTTCCATCGATAACTTAAATAATTAAAATACAAAACAAAATTACATTCCTTTCTACCTAATATTAGGATATTTTTAAATCTTAAATTATAATTTATTTTACAAAGTTTGAGTCAAGTTAATTATTATGAGTATATCAAGATTCATCATAAGCAATGGTTAAATTCTAAACTATCAGAGATAAATATAGACTGAAAAAAAATGAAGGAAAAAAAATTACATTTTAAGCTGTGTCAGCCATTAAATATAACAATTAAAATTAATAAATCTAAATTTTTCACAGTTATCTTGTATTATTAGTCTTGTATAGTTAAAAATATAACATTGATAGCCTAACATTTTAAATAATGGAAGTTTTGCTTATCTGCATTCAAAACTCCTCAAATTATAAAATCTTACATTTCATTATTTTAAGCCAATAAACGAGCGCCTGAATAAACCAATGCCTATTTAAGGCTGGATTTTCATTTAAGTGGCCGTTGAAGTAATATTCAAATTTTTATAGATCTATCAGGTGATATTCTTTTTAATAACATGATCCATTACTCAATATTCAAAATCAAGTAAATTATTTTATCTAATATATTATTTTATCAAATATATTTTGCTAACTATGACTACAGAATAGGGAAATAGTGTAATAATTTAGATTTCGATTTTTTAAGAGAAACTTTATTGCCTCAAATAAAGTAAAATACTACTCTTTATAGCATTTAAATGAATTGTTTTTCAGATAGAGGGATATAACTATACATAGATATATATAACTCCAATAGTGCAGAAATTAGCTATTTAGCTTCGCATAGAGTGTATATCCGCTGTGAAATATTAGTTCTCTAACTTAATAATCATCTTAACTTTTAGCATATTATTTTATCTTTTAAAAATTATAATACTAAAAATTGAAAATGAATAGACAGTAAATAAAATGTCTATAGTTAATTTCCTTTACGTATCAATATTGAAGAATTTGAATGAAGAAATTATTTACATTCCATTACCAAAATTCATTTATAAAATTCTATGCTGGTAAAAAAAAATTATATCAACAGTCTTATTTGATATATTATATAACATATATTTTCTTTCAAATGCTAAATCATAAGGAATGTTTGAAAAATCTGTAGAAATATATCTTAGAAGTAATGACACTATAAAAAGTATGTAACGCAATCAATGATTCTGAAGTCCTCTAAAAGTTAAGATTCTGAAATTTATTCACAGCATTTTATTGAATTTTGTCAGGACATATATTTTTCTTTACTTTTGAAAGAAAGACTAAATGCACAATTGAAAAATCATGTCTAGACGTTTGTGCGGAAAAGATTTTAAAATTCAAGCTTGGAATACTGTTTTTTTTTTTTTTTCATGTTTTGGTTTTCTTTCTCTTGAAGTTTAATAGAAGAAAAGTGCAAGGTGGCCTTGTAGTCTATCTTTGATGAAGAAATATTATTTAAAAAAGCATTTAATACAATACAGCAAAATTTCTACAATGGAATATTCATTTTTTATATTTATTTTTTTAATTCAGCAGATAGTATAACTAACTTATAAATAACATTTTTTGCATTTTATTGTTAATAAAATGGCATCAATAAAGTGTGCAGTCTAACGTGCTCTTTTGTTCCAGGGATTCAAATTGTTGATTATTGTTTAGGATCAGTTTTGGGATTATATAAAGGGATAAGAGTTTAAACATGTTGAAGATTTTGTTACACTTAAAGTTAGAATCGTACTTAGAGTGACAAACGAAATGTTGGACAATATATGCTTACCCTTCGGAATACCACTCTAGCATTTTTTCAGCTACACGAGTGACGTAAGAGATTTTATTAAAAACTTTATAAACGTCTTCATAATATAACAAAACCCATCCCATAAAAATTATAATAATTTTTATATTATATAATATATATTGCAGTGCTGTTTTATAATCAGTAAAAGACTTTGTAATCATCCTGTATTTTAAATGAGTAAAAATGTGCAGAATCGCTATATAGATATCCTTTTTTTTTATAGCTGCTTAAATTTTACTGCGCAAGTGCCAATAATATTTAACTTATCAATAAGGCGATCTTTCAGATCTTGGTTTATGTTCCTTCTTGAAATCTGTTACCAATTATTTGGAACTTTTTTTTGTCTATATTTATTGACGTGAAAAAAGCCTGAATTAGTGAAGTTTTGCAGTCACTTCCTTACCCAGAGGAATCTGAAAACGTAATGGCTATCTGATAGATCATCATGTATAAAATCGCAACTTTTCTCACTTATAGTATTTCATTTTTTATTTACGTTTTTCATACCATCATAATTTTTTAATATTCAATTAATATGACTTCGTGGCATAATTTTTCTAGATATCAGAAATATAGCTTCGGATCATAACAACAAATACAAATAAAAAACCCGAATGACAAAAATTAATGGCATTTCATTACATGGTTTAATTGCGTTGATAGAATACATGGAATCAAAATGTTGCAAAGAGCAATCAAATAACAGTCAATTCTACGGTTTTACTCAATAGTGAATGTCGTAGAAATAAGTAGATAAAATTTGTTAAAATAAGAACAGAGAAAAAGGTGAGATTTTTTTAAAAATTATATTGTTGTGAACAGGAAACCAATAAAGATAGCTATAGCAAAGAAAACTGCCTTGGCATTTTCAAAAACATTTTCCATTTGTCTTGCAATATAGTATTATAAAACAAATGTTTGCTGGAATATAGTCACATATTAAAATGTATATGAGTAAGATTTATCTCTAATTAATTCGGCATTTGTTGTTGCTTCTAATTTTGTTATTTAATATTTGATAATTATACATAACATTATTTTGTATATGCCAAATTCAACTTGGAAACTGGCACATAATTGATATTTTAGCTTTTAATTTGCGAATTGATACGTACTGTTTCAGTATTCTGAGACAACCACGTTTCGACGATTCTATCTCTTTAAGGGGAGAGACGCGAAAGAATGAGAGCATTTCCGGAATTCTTCGTTCTTCTTTGACCTTGATTTTGGCTCATTAGATACATTTTTGTTCAATTTTTTTCACATGTATGTGAGTATCGGGTCATTTCTGATTGTATTATTTCAATTCAGTCCGCGAGTAATCCGAGATTATTTTATTGTTAAATGTAAACATCTCCTTTCATCCTTCCTTTCATTCTTCCTTTCACCCCTATTTTGACAAATTAAACCCATCCTAACGCATGCGCAAAAGTCCAGAGGGTTTTAGAATCTGTTGTCAAACAATAATTGAATTTTTAATATCTAATTCATGATTATTTTAACAATGAATCTTTAATTTTAATAACTAAACATGGAAAATTTTAGGGCCGGATAATAATGTAATCACTATTAAATGTGCTTGAAAATCTATGCTTAATTATACAATGCAAAATTTCAGCTTTCATCAAAAAAGATTATACTAAGAGTAATAAATGCAATATGTATTAATTTTTCAAATCGAGAAAATTACAAATGTTTTTAAAACATTCATTGTATCAAATATGCAAAAAAAAAGATAATTTTTTGACTGGCATTAATGAATATTGTTAATAATTACTTCAAATATTGAACTAGGTATGCATAACATTGCAAAGTAAAACTTACAAATATGGCACCAATTAAAATTTGGAAAAGAAAAAAAAATAATGCTGAGATGAATATATATGCTAAAATTTCGACATCTGATGTATTTTCTGAACTTAAAAATTTTGCTATAAGAATTTTCATTCTTCGCATTTTACTAATTTCTGCATATTTACATTCAGTATCACGTGTTTTTCTTCGAAAATATTATTACAAAACTACAGTCGAGAATCTTATTATTTTTCCTTCCCAAAAATGTGACTCAATATAATTATGAACATACATTCCCAAAAGATTTTATTTTTTGCCTCTTTTTCAATAATTTTATGAAAACCAGATAATATTTACTTGTAAAATTGATTCTGCTTTTATGATTTTCTGAAGAGTTTTACATATCCTTGGGATATGACCTCAAACTAACGATCTTTTACTCCTGAAGGTACAAATCTCTATCTTGGAATTTCGATAAATCGAGCTCCGTATGTTGCGTTGGGGAATTTCTGGCTTCCTTCTAACAAATCCAATGCAGGCCGTACACCGTCTCGAATGACGTTCGTTTCGTTATTCCAATTCTAAGCAACCTTATAATAATGACAATTTGCTGAACAAGCTTGTTAAAGCGGCTTTCTGGGTCCTTTTACCTTCTTTGGCTTTTTTTTTTTTGGTTAAGTTTCAGAGAAGTTTTAGATGAAAAGGCTTTAGTTGCTGTTGACAGAGGTATTCTAAGGATTTCCATGAAGAAAAGAAAGTAAAAAAAAATATGTTTCAAAGATCGATTTTTCTTTCCTGAGTCGTAACCTCAAAAAATGCTTCTGACTTTTTAGAATTCAGTAATTTATCAAATTTCTAAATATCCAAATCTAAAAATATTTTTGAAAGTGTAAAATTTTCGATAAAATAATCAATGTTTAACTGTACTTGACATCAGAATAATTAAATATTTTAGATATCAAAGGTAAATTATATGACTGGAAAGAAAGAAAATATTATTTTTATTATTTAATTAAATAGACAATTAGAAATTAAAAATATTTAATATCATTATTTTGAAAATAATGTGTTGTATTCAAAATACATAGATTTATAAAAGAAGAAAACAATTGTGATATATAGCAAAAAATATCAGTTTTGTTGAATGTGCAGTTTTCTTTCTATTCAAGTCCATTCTAGATACAGAAAGATAAGCCAAATTCATTCAAAATTTCAAATTTCAATGAAGCCTTACATATATGCGACACAACCTCGGAAAAATGCTGGAATGCTTATCGTGTTAAATGAATACAAGAATTATGAGTGGAATTACGGATAAAGGAATGGATTATGAAGGAATGAAATTTGATACAAAACAACTCTAATTTCTGCTTACAATTTAATTATTTTCTGTAAAGTTGGAACCAAAAAACTTTTTGTATTAACTCATTTAAAATGCACTGAATGTTTGAAGTCCAACAAAGTAAATTATTTAGGCACTTAATTTTCAACTGAGTGGCTGACAGATAATCTGGAAACATGAAAAGTTAATAGCAATTTTCTGTAATATTCATGACAAAAACCTCTACTTTATATATTTTAAGATATCCCCTAAAAATCCTGATAATGTTATCATTGCACAGAAGGCTTTAAAAAAGTTTTTTTTATAAATGTTTTGTAAAACAATTTCGATTATTCTTAATTTTTTAAATTTAAAAATAAGATTTTTTTTTAACTTTCTGCATAATTTACACTTTTATGTTTGGCGACAAAATTTTTCTTTTTTAAGAGAAATGATGCATGATCTAATTATCTGGACAGAAATTTTATATGACAAATAAATTAATGAGCAGGAATTTTATTTGGCAAAGATATTCATCCAAAATTTCATTAGATTATATTAGATATATTTTTGCCTTTGCAGATGAGGAATTTAATACTTACTAAAATTTAACTTGATAAATTTAAAAAAAAATCCCTAGTGTTAATTTGGCATTGCATACTTTTATTAAAATAGCTTAACATACTAATACTCTTCAATAAAGTTATAAAACTAACCTCCAGTCCGTCCAACAGGAATTTAATACACCAAGCTAAGTAGTACATCGGATTTCTGATTCTTGTATCTCCACTCGTTAGAAAATATCCTTCATTCAGTTGGAAGGAGTGGTCACAAAACAAATTGCCTTGTAAAATGGCAGAGTGCAAACCTTGGGTTGTTCTTGTGACGACCATGTCTGAATTAAGAGATGACGTACTTGGTGTTGAAAGATGATCCTAAATCGATCCTGGAATGTCTGCATCCACGCAAAGGGAGTGGTTCTCGAGTTTGATGATTATTATATAGTTCTTCTCAATCAATTGGATTGTGTGCTCACTGTGCGGATTTCAAAACAAAATACCAGTCTTTTTGTTTCAAGTATTGGATTTTTCTTATGACGATCACGTTTAAGTTAAAGGACAGTAGTCGTGGTTTTATAAGTCTGTCTTGATGATCCTGGGGTTGCGTCCGTATTCTGGCAAGGCCATCAGTTTAGGATTTTAATTAATATTTAATTTTATATTAACTGGATAGCCATCTTTTAATTTCAAAAAATTTCAAATCCGACACATCTCCTTATTTGATAATGGGGCATCCTGTTTCATATAAACTAAGGAATAATTTTGTCCATTGAAAAATATTCTTCTACCTATCTGTGCATCACCCTCGACACCTACAATGATTTCAGTTTTTGCGGGTATCGGGGAGCACCTGGAGCATCCGAAACAATAAAACAAAATTTCAGATTATAATTTTGGACCTTAAATGCCTGGCAATGCGTTTGCATCATGGCCATCAAAAGTAATTTGAATCTGTTGCATTATGAGCATTTAAAGTCATTTGAATGTTCATATCACTTTTTATATACGAAATGGAGAGGATATAATAAAATATCAAAAGCGATTTACTAAATTAACATATGGTGCAAAGATTAAAATTCTGAGCTTTTTTATTCTTTTACAATTTTCATTTATTAAAATTCCCAACATATTGAAAACGGATAAGTAATATTTTTTGAAACGCTAAACAAACAGCTAAACAATTAGCCCATAGCAAGCTATATTTTTTCATTTTCATTGCAGTATATTATATATATATATATATATATATATATATATATATATATATATATATTCAGTACCTCTGCTATAATCGCCTTATAACTAATTTTTAGAGATAAACATATACTTCAATTTGGAGAAATAATTCAATGACGTAAGAAAATGTTATTTAATTCAATAAATGTACTACAAAGACTGAAAATGCACGAATGAAATAATTATAGTTTAATATTTTTTAATCAACCCTATTAATCGCGTATAGTAAAATATTTTCGGCACACTGACATTCTTAACAAAAAAAAAATCCACTCTTCTGAAGCTAAATTGATCTAGATTTAAAAGTTTTGAATTTCATTTTTTAAACCACCAACGTTCACTAATAACTTGAGACGTCAGTATAACCTGCCCACAAAATGTCAACAAAAATATTACAATATTTTCACGATATTATTCGACATTTAGAATATCCAGTAACATTGTTGAGATATTGTACACTACTTTGTGCTAATAACATTTATTTATTCGAACGACATAAAGTATCATTTTTTAGGTAATTTAAAACATGTTTTCTATTTGGGAAAAATGTACCTATATTTAATAATTTTTGAAATTTGCTGTTAATGTTTGATTAAAACAGCAAATTTTAAAATATATAAATAAATAATATCCATTGGAGTTTTTAATAGTTGATATCAGATAAGATATATATAAAAAATATATTATATCGTGATATTCATTCTGCAATTGCAAAATTGTCTTTTCAAAATCTAATGAATAAAATTTATACCCAACCCATCAAAAAAAAAAAAGTTTGTGCTACTACGTTTTCGACGGATCTATTATGCTCACAAGGTGTCTTCAAATGGTTATTTTATTTAGATTTTTGTTCATGCCATCAAAAGTTCAAATGCCTGGATTATATTCAAAACATTTCAAACACGAATGATTTCGTCAGATATTTATTAATAATTACAATCATGTATACATGCACGCATGCGAATCCCGTAATTTTGCATTATGTTTAAAGGTTTAGAAGCTACGACAAGGGACACTTACGGATTAGAAGAATATATATAAGTCGCGAAATTAATTTTTCTCTTCATAAAAGCATGGCTGGGTGAAATAAAGAGGTCTTGATATTAACTTTCTCTTTTGTCAGGAAGCTATGTTTAAAAATAGCTTTACTGTCAGGAATTAAGAATCCAGATTCGGCTACAAGAATGCATTGCGAAAAATTCGATTACAAGTCATTTTGTAAGAAGTATTCTTTATATTTTCTATTTTAGAAGGAAAATTATGAAAAACGAGATATTCCTTTTGGCTATAAGAAATAATGTACATTTAATGTTATGCAATTAAGTAAAATCGTCATATTTTTATGAAAAATAAAAAAATAATAATTCTTAAATATATCAAGTTATTCCAATAGACCTAGAAGACTTTGTACTATGAACTTGCTTTTATATATTTTCACTAAAATATAAGGGACTTTAATTTACATAAGGGGCAATTAAATTATGGGATATTTTGGTACATATGAGAAACATCTGAAGAGTTTCAATAATTGTGTAGAAAATTCACAAATGAGATTTTCTTTCATTTATCAGAATTTAATATAGTATATTTTAAGTTAACATTATTTTGGAAGAATAAATATGCAATTCAATTCATACATTCCTTTTTGTATACATGATAGTATATTTTTTTCATTTTGAGACATACTGACACTTCTTTAAATATTTTGACATTTTCTTTTTCGGCGAGTTTCATTCAAACACTCTTTTATAAATTCCTTGTAGAAAAAGACTGATTTGAAATTTGAATCAAGATGCAATTGAAAACTTTTGAAATAAAGTTTTTAGTACTATGTTTCTTGTGCTAATTTTAGAACCTAATTTTAATTTTATTTTAATTCGGCATTACTAAAGCATGTCATATGAATGAATTCAATAATAGCAGGTATTGGACTAAAGAATGAACAATACTTGCATACATGCGTTTTGAAAATATTGTCATTGTTAATGAAAATATATAAAAAAAACAATTATGAAACTCTTTTCTGTTATAGCGTGTCACTTCAATATAAGTGTTAGATAATCACAAAGATATCACAATCTTGTTAGATATCACAAAGATATAATGAGATTCTGACTGAGAAAATAAATTATCGAAAAAATAAATTCTGCGAATTTATTTTCTTATTCAGAATCCCTTTTATTTCAGAAACAAATTCGAAGATTTCTATTACGAAAAAAATTTTAATGCTTAAATATTTACATATTTTTTTCAATTATTTCTATGACATACATAATAAGATAACTGGCAATTGTCAGTTATTTTTATTTTACTGTTAAAAGAGAATTATTGCGAATATATCATATTTAGAAATAAACTGAGTTTAAATGCTTTTTAATGAGTAGTATCTTTGTAATACGAAATCCTTTAGGTAACATAAATTTAGATGAATTATGGTTGCAAAGACAAAATTATGCATTGAAACATTCTGTCGGATAATTGAAGAATTTTTAAATTAAAATTTTATTCTAAAATTCTATTACAGAATTTCATATAAAGAATTTTAATACTTAGCGGATAGATATCTAAGCCACAAATAAATCTTTGTATTAACTTTTTTTGAAATAATTTCAAAAAGAGTTAACACAAAGATATTTAAATTATATTTGATAACTTACCATGATGTTTTACAAACAGTTTTAACCTTTTAAATCTAAATAAATTTTAGTCTTTCATCTTCGTAGGGTGCCTCTTTAAGTACCTTCAACACTTCATACCAAATACTTAATTAGAATTCAATAGGAATTTCAAAGCAAAACTTATAGTTTCTTCCTCTTCTTAATTCTTCTAGTTTCCTTTATATTTTAAAATTATTAAATTCATTCGAACAAAAATGTTGTTTAAGAAAAACGCAAATCTGTTTAAAAAGTTTTTTTGTTAAATAAATCTATTATTTATAGAGAAATAAAAATGCTTTGATTATTCTAGAATTAACAACTGATGCTATGAAATTTCTATAAATGAATGTAACTATCATCTAGTATCAATTTTTTAAATATTAAATTTAATCAAACAAAAAGGGAGGTTAATAAAAATGCATATTTGCTAAATTAATTTTTTAATCATTATGATATAATTCCTCTGTGGATTTACATACCCATTTCCAAAATTATGAATTGACGTTATGGAAATCCTATATAAGATTACAACTTGAAAGGAAACTTTGAATTAAACGTACTAAAAATATTGATAAACAATAACTTGAACAAAAACTCAACGTTTTCTACACATTTTAAAACCAACTCCTCATGGCAAACCTTAAAGAAAATCCCTCTTACACTTCTTAATCTTTAGATACTCTAAGTAAAAACAATATGGAACAATGAAGTAACGCTTACTTTATGCAGTAGTTGACAAGAAAGTATAACAAGGCTGTTCTTATCTGAGGCCAGCACCTGCTATTATTGTATCATTCAAAAAACAAGGCAAAATTTTAAGTCATACAGTCTTTTAATAAAGATTAATTACAACAGAGTTAAAAGTGTACTTTCCCGAGTGATTCTGCACTCAGACAACCACGAGTACAGTGATTAATTAAATGAGGCTACCTTCTCCCAGATTTTTGAAGCATTCTTCTGAGAATAATCTGTCTGGACTACAACTCGGTTAAGTCCTTAAAAGCGTTGTTATTCTGTCGAAGAATTCTGGGATTCTAATTCACACAGCTTAAAACATTGTTGTGCATTTTAGTGACTGTTGTTTTAAGATGTAAAGTCTGTAATTTCAATGAAGACATTTGAATTCTTTGAAAATGTGTATAATTATTTTTAACTGCTCAAGGAAAAGTTAAATTGATATGTTTACTGTGCTTAAAAACATTTTAATTCAGTAAAATAATACATATAAGATTTAGAATATCGAGACTGGCGAAATATATTGTTTTATCGATTTTAAAATCAAAGTCTTGAATGGACTTCTTAAACGAATAATTCATATTAAGGTGAAATATATTATTATATAGATATGATTCGGCGTTGATCATTCATATATCTTTCACATATATTATTTAAAATTACTAATAGTTTCGATTTCATAATCAATCACTGAATTTGCTCCGCTTTTAATATATCCGTGGACACATTTTCTCTGTTTATATTACAGTTAAATATCTTCAAAATTATCTCCTACAAATATGTGGAGATAAATTTAAATGAATACTTTATTGATAATATTTGGAAGAGGTTTTGACTCATAAATGAACTGTCGCTTAATGGTAATAGATAATTTCATTCTAGTTAAATATATGTAATTTTTAAGTTACCTTTAATTAATTTATGTAATAATAATTGTCGGAAAAGAGCTTATATAACAATTATTATTTAAACAATTATGCAGTTACATATTTCCTTGCAACTTATTATAAAATAAATGCAACCAGTATCGAGTTTTATTTCGATTAAATTCCATATTAATTTATGATCTCTCTTATGAAAGGTTGTGATTGTGTAACTTAGAGGCTGATAATTATGTAAATCTGTGACGATGGAAAATATACGATTTTTAAATAATATATATTTTTTTAATTCTAAAAAAGATATTTTACTAACTGATACATCCGATGCTACTTCGGATTTTTTTTTTCAAATTTAATTTCTTATAGCAAATTAAAAAAAAGAAAACAGATTTTTCACTACATTATCTTTTTGTTAATTTTCATTCGTTCTCATATGCTTATCCGTTTTTTTTTTCTGAGATATTTAGTGCCTCCTTCTTGTCTTAGTACTTTGTACAACTTGATTTTGCAATTCACCGTTTTTCTATCCAAGTTCCTAATAGGATAATGCTAATTCTTGTGATTTCTTAAATTTCACAATTTATTTAATTGTCGTTACTTGAAATCCAGAGTTTTCATCTTGGTTCTTGGATACGCGATTGGAAGAATAGCAGAGTGCGCCTTTTCTTTTCCTACTTGTTTTTCATTTGGGTAGTGCGGGACTCGATGATTTTCAAAGATCATACTTTTTGACAAAGATCATATACAAATTTATTAAATTTTATATACAAATCATATACAAATACAAATATTAATTTTGTAATCATAATAATACAAATACAAATCATATACAAATTATTAATTTTGAAGGGTAATATATAATAAAATTTAATGTTTTGGAAAAATAATTGCTTGATATTTTAAATGAAAAAGAATTATTAACATGCACTTAAGTCCTTAAAAATTATTTCCAAAAATGTAAAAGGAAAGATAAACCAATGTTTGACTACTTTTTAAAAATTTAGCTACACACACACACACACATTATACATAATATGAAAATTAGAATTCGGGCCATAACGAAATACTTCATCCTTCAAATGAAGTAAGTTACTTGCCTTCAAAGAAAAGGGCCTCCGCTTTTCTTGTATCTGTATAATCGAAAAACAAGTATTTATCAGCGAAGAATTTCTTCTGATTTGCTAATGTATTGCGATGAATTATTTTCTCTCGATGATTCTTATTTTCAATAAATATTGAATCAAAAGTTTGGAAATGGTCTGATGCCCTCGATAGTTCTTCAAAAGACTCATTATACCGTCATTTAATTGCTTGAAATTGGTAATCAGAACAACACTATTCAGTTTCTTCAACAGTCATACTATTTTTATTATGCAAATGTCCAAATTCAGTCATCAGATCGTCGCCTTTCAATATTTTTAGTTGCCTCGTTATTGGCTATTTAATTGCCCACAATCAGTATTAGAATTTATCTGTTTAGTTTCTTCAGTGATTCCATTTGTTCGTTCCTCAGTTCATCGAATTATATCGAATACACGATTTTCCCATTTTTGATCACACCTGCATGTCCTATCACATCTGCTTACATATGATGCCGAGATACATAGTATCCAAATGTAACTGCTTCTTTTAAGTATTTATAAAGTAAAACTTATCGAAGAAAAAAATCGGTAACTGATTAGGCTTAAATGAATCACTTTTTTTTATTTCTTCAGCAGTCCCGCTTTTTCCTCTATCAGCCCATAAAATGTATGCAATTCACGTTTTTTCCCTCTTTTTTACAATTTGTTTTCTTGATCTTGTTTGTACTGTGATTCTTTTAATCCACTGTGCAAAATTAAAGAGTATTCTTTTTATTTAGTCCATTTATACAATAAATATTTTTGAAAGTTTAAAAAATTTCTAATTTATCAAGATTTTCCAACAAACTAAAAGAAAAAAATATCAGATTTTTTTTTTTCTTTTTCGATAAGAGCGGAATTCAGTAAACTTGAAAACTCTTACACAATAATTATATTAATTTGTAAAAACTAAAAAATTATGCACACTAAAAGTGAACATTACAATAGCAATCCCTTAGGCCATTAAATTATTCGAAAACGTTATGAATGTTACAAAATTATAAGTTGAGGATGAAATTTCCCATCGTTATTAATTTCCAAAGAAATATTTTTTATTATCTCAGAAGTGGCAAAAAACAACTAAATAAAGGATTTTATAATGAACTGATTTAAATTTAATTATTACAAATTGAGGTTAAAATGATTTTTGAAAGGCGAGTTAAAATAAGAGAAAATATAATATAATAAATGAGATTAATATAGTAAAAAATATAACTACGAGTAAAAATAAATATTGTGAGATGATTATATCGGAAATTATTAACAGGAGTGGTAAATCGATCGAAATTACTGAAAAAGAAATGAAGAAAACGAAATACCGTTTATGTTGAAAGAAATTATTGGGGAAGCAGTATTTTAATTCTCATTGTTTAATTAAATTTATTAAAAATTAAATAATTTAGAAAGTTTAAAATAACGCAACGTGCCTATAATAGAGACCTTTAATATCATACACAAATGCCGGACAGCTACAGTTCATCATATGAACACAGTCCATAATGTATTTTCCATTTTATATTATAGATTCTGATGAAAATGGATGACTTTAAATTCAGATTTAGGGAAACGGAGCCAGATAAATTAAAAGCAGAATCATGCATAATTTTTCTCTACCCTAGACATGAAAAGTTTAATTAATATCTCCAATGGCACAAATTCGCAAATGCGTCATTTTAATCCACTTTCCAAAAGCAATCACTCCAACAGTTTGCATCTCATCTTAAATAATGCATCACTTTTCATTCCATTCCTTGTCCCTCTCTCTTGCTCTTCGTAATTCAGAATTCTTAAGTGATATTGCATCACCTTTACACTGATTACATGAGAGAGAACAAAAGAATTTCAAGAATAAATAAAAGAAGAAAGTCGTGTCTTCTTTGCCAAGCCGGAATTCCTCATTTTCTTGGAAAGGCACTTCGATGTCAAACTTCACGAGACTGCTGGGATTTGGCGTTTTAAAACTACTTTAATTCGAAAGAGATTTGGGGACGCGATGGAATTAGAAGAAAGTTTCTGTGAGAGACTCGTTAATATCATTATGCATATCTCTGAGTTCCATTGAAAGTTTTCTTTCTTAATGAAAGAAGACCCTAATGAGGTAAAGCTAATCATTTAATGAAATCAAAGAGGGACATGGATGATTCCGACATTCTATTTTGAATAATTGCACTTTTGGATAAAAATATTATTGATTTTTATATTTCTGACCACACTAACAAGTTGCACCTTCCTCTTTATTATATAAAATTATATTAAAAATAGAAAGAAGACATGGAACGTGGCAAACAACGCCTTTATAGGCTCATCAGGGGAAGAAAACAATAAGGTTCACAAAATCAACTGTAACATTTTCTGCATACAATGTAGGACAATTACGTGAAATGATACTACCCCCCCCCCCAAATGCTATAGCAGACCAATGCCATTGAGAAGAGAAAACTATATAAATCTGAGATTGAAAAGTATAATACAAAATAAAATAAAACTGCAAAAGGTAATGAATGATATGTCAATGTTAAACAAAAATGTAAGTAAGTAAATAAAGAATAAATTTTCGTAGTGTGCCGGCCAATGCATTTAAAATGTACCAACTGATGTGGTTTATTACGATGTTTATTAGGGCGGTCAGATGAGGTCTGAACATTTTTGTTGTGATGAAGTTATCGAGTGAAGAATAAATTTCAAAAGATAATTGTTATTACTTTTATTTAAAGAAAACTTCAGTAATTATAAGGAAAATATTACTTTTCATTAATATATATTAATATATGACTATATTATCTATATACTGCATATTTTTATTTGTACCTCCATGAAAGAGTTCCACAAATAATTGGATGAAAAGTCGAAAATTCCGGCGGGAAGGCATATGATTTAATTACCACCACTCCTATGAAGGATCGAAATTCTTATGAGTGACGTTGTACCGTGGCTGTAATGACATTTAAAAATCAGCTTTAAATTCCGCGTAACTATCAAAAGGGCTAGTATTCATATAACCCTGGATGACTAGGTAGATTAGGAATTGCTTATTTCCTGCTACACATACCAGTTTTACAATTTTAGAATGATAATAGAAGTTTCTGCTCTTCAGTAATCTGGAACATCCATATTTATTTTAAAAAAAGAAATAATTAATACAAAATTAATGTTATCATCTAAAATTTGCAATTCAAAATTTTAACAAATCATCGTTTTGTATTTCTCCACGTCCGAAAAAGGCAATTTTGGGATTATATCTCACCATCTCGGAACACAATAACTCCAAATTGCTTTGACCAAGACGGATAATATTTGGTATGTAAACGTTACTCAATATTTGTAAATTTTTGGAAAAATTTGAAAGAATCCATTAAAGTGAAATCTGTCTGATAAATAAATATTGTTTTATACTCAAAAGTATAAAACTTTATTTGCATTCAAAGGTGTTAAAAATATACAATTGATACTGCTTTTTACTCTACATTGTTGTATTATTATACTTTTAAATGCAATTAATTGATTTTGAGTTTCATTATTACATTTTTATATCTCGATATTTATCGATTCAGAAAAAATTACGGAAATTAAAAATTTCGTTTTCAAGGTTATCATATCTGGAGTTCATAAATATCTATGAATAAATTCCTTATCTATAAAATGATGAATGTACATTTATGGCTCGAAAAATTATTGTTTAATATATTAGTATTCGAATTATATTAGATCTAATATATCTATTGAATATTTAAATATATTGAATCTAATCTAGTGAATTTAAAATTGTTGTTACTAAAAATTCATTTTTGGATGGGATTGCTTAAAACCTTTTTCTATTGTCAATTCTTTAATTTTCTTTAAAAATACAATTAATAATTTTCAGTTGCTGATAATATATCAATATTACTGTGGGCTACTTCCTTTTGGTAACAAAGCTGGATATTATTTATAGCTTTTAATTTCAATGAAATCTCTTAATTTTGGCTTCCATGAGCAAAGTATATATTAAACATTAAATTCTGACATATTTTGAAACTAAAAATTTGTTAGCTTTTACTTGTTCTCTTAATTTTATACGTGAAGTCAAAATCCAGGATACCACATGGTCATTAAAAATGTAATCATGTGACATATCAATATTACATCTATCCTTTAGCTTTCATTGTAGAGGAATTTTACCTGTTTCTTCAAACGGACGAAAAATTGTAAACATAATCTTTCTTAGCTTCCGTCAATGAAAAAATAAATCATACGACTAAATGTTTTTGGAAACCGTTGATATAATAAATTCATTGTCAAAAATAATGGAAAAAAGATACAATTCAATTTAATATTGAACTAAATTGGTATTTTAAATATCTTTAAGTTTTAAAATATAGTAATATAGTAAAATATATTTTGTACAATAATATTTTCAGAAGGTATCGTGGACAAACTTGAAAATATCAACTTAATTACATTTTATAATTTCTTTATAAATACAAATTCCTACTGTCCGAAATTTATTGTGCGAAATTTGATGGCTGCAAATCAAACAGATTGATTTGTAGTTGCAAACCGGCTGACGGGGTGGAGGTTTAAATTCTTCCTTTTAATGAATATAAATTTAGATAAGTGTGACAATTTCTTTTTTGCAATATTCTCTTAAAAACGTACTTTTTTTACTGAAAAGAATACTTTAATATGGAAACCTATTGTTTTGTAAGCATCAGTTTTACAACTAGGCTGGAAAGGTCATAAAAAAGAATCTAGAAATGAGGAAAATATCTCTAATCATTAAATCAGACTTTTGCACTTTTGACTACAAGTTGGTTTGTCATTATTAATAATTGCTGAACATTTCAATTAAATACTTGATGCAACTCACTCTACATAGGTTTATTTGCAAAATATTTTAAACATAAATTTTGATGATTATATACCTTATAATATTTAAAAAACACTTCACATTATATTTTAGAAATTCTTCTCTGTCCTGTACTGTGCATTTAATTAATTGTATGTTTGCATTCTTAAATATCTAATAATATAGAAAAGATAAACTATATAAAAAACAAATGGATTTTAAAAAGAGTTTGGTTTTGAAGTTAATCCTTAATTACAACAAAAATTTAAAATGCTTATTATATTTATGCTTTATATTGAAATATAATCAATATATATAATCATATATAAAATATAATCCTATCGCCATCATCAATCATGAAAAAGCAACCAGAATGAAATATTAGTATAGTATATATAAATTGTTATTAAATTATGCTAATATTTTATATTAATATAATTATATATATTAATTTGGAAAATTTATTGCTATTAAATTGTATAATTAAAAATATTAGGTTTTATTTTAAAAATGACACATATTTCTTAAAATATGGTTCAAGTTGCTTTAAAAATTAATTAATGCAGGTATATTGATAAAAAAACTGGTATCACTGAATAAAATATATATAAAAGTATATATAATTTTTATTTTAAGAAGATTTAAAAAATCAATTTTTTATTTTTGAGTGGTTATCGTTGAAAATTGACCAAAATTCCTTCAATTTCTAATAAATTAAATTTGAAAGAAAGTCATTCTGACGTGGTTATTCCTATCCTCAAAATGTATTGTATATATAAAAAAGTAAAGAATTTCTATGTACAATAATCCTGCCTTTAGAGAGGCAACATATACGAACATCTAAATTATTAGTCAGAAAAAATTATTGATTCAGAATTAGAAAATTGAAGTGAATAATTCATGAACTCTGAGTAACTTGAATACAGAAACAAAGTTCAACATTTATTTCAAAATTTGTCATTATTGATAAAATTTCTGCTTTTCTGGAGTGAAATGTCGGTGAAAGATTTCCATCAGCTTCTGTTTTTCTTAAACAACAGTTCACGAAATCAAATGAATTTTATGATTTCAATTAATATTTTAATTACATTTTTTCTATTTGTGCGTATATAAAAGTAATCAATAACTTATCACAATTATTATAATTTTAATAGCTAATTGAAATATTTCTCAATAATTTATGCAAAGAAATTTAGATTTTTTTTCCCATTCAAATAAAAATTTAAAATTTTGTCATAATATTATATTTTTATTAGAATGAAAAGAAAATGCAGAATTATATAAAAAAAATATTGAAAATATAGAGAGAAATTCACTGTCCAGTGTAATTTGAGACAAATGAGGGTTATTACAGTAATGTACAAATTATGATAAATGAAGGATTAGTTGTTTAAATATACTTAATTATTATTAAATCCTACAATTATGCAAGCTAAAAATTAGAAACATTAATAGTGTAACAAATGAAAGAAACATTTTAATGAGATTTTCACCTAGAAACGAATTTAATTGAATTCATCGGATTTCTCTTTTTTTTTTTCTAATTTCATTCTTATATGATGAATTAATAATGAAGTTTAAGAAATCAGGCTGATGAAGTCTTTTCCCAATTCAGTTCATTATTAATTTATCGATGCAATTTTTCATGAATTGATTATTTATTATTGCAAAGCATAATTTAAATTTTATTATTCATAAAAGAAGAAACACCTTTTACATAAAATGAATCTGAAAAATGGCTTGCTTTTAATTTTATGTTATATACATTATTATAAATTGGATTATGAAATATTTTTTTAAATAATTCTTATTAAATTGGAAAATTAATGTTTTCTTTTTTTTTCCTACTTGTTTTATTCATTGGAAGTTTCTATTGGGAAGGTCAATTACATCAATATACAAAAAATTACGCATGTCTTAATTAGCAGATTTCATTATTAACAATTTCAATTCGTCGTAGACAATTAAGATACTTTGAAGCACCTTGAACAAAAAATAAATTTCCAACAACTCTTTAAAAGCTACACAAATTTAATAAAATATTTGTAGCATACAACGCATTATCCTTTTAGGAGGACTGATTTCCTTATTGAAAGACGTAGTAAAATTGATGAGCTATGAATAATAATAAAATGAATATGAAAAAATAAGGGATGGAAATTCTAGTGTAGAGAAAGATTTAATGATGCTAGAGAATGTAAAAGAATGTATTTTCTTCTTATTCCGGTATGATATAATGAGAGAATCTTCGAAGCATATCTTCTAAAAAATATATAGAATAAATTGTATACGGTACAGCGTTATTTTATCCTCATTATTCGACCGACACATTTTTTATGTTTAATCCGCTTGTAGCATGAATCTGAGAGAAAGAGTGTTACCTTTGATTATGCAGCTGCAGTATTTTCTGCTATGAAAAATATGTAGTTTATATAGAGCCAGGGAAAAATTTGTAAATTTCGTCGCTTTTCAAATAGGCTTAGAAGATACAGAGAGAGATAATCCGATAATTTATATTTCAAATCAAAGGATATCTCTATAATGGAGATTCTGCTTCCAAAATACTTTATCCAAATCTTTCCACCAGAATTTTCTCTTATATTTTTTCATTCTATTTAATTTATTGAAAACTAATCGAAATTTGTTTTACAAGCAAATCCGAGTACTAAGGATATTTTGCAAAGAACGTTCACTTTTCTTCATGG
>JAPMOR010001042.1:0-40892 GCA_026543865.1 Argiope aurantia
TAAAATAAAAGGACAAAAATTTTAAACTGTCAAGGGATTTCGCAACAATAATCTGGCAATGATATAGTAAAAATTTAAATTCAGAGTTTGCAATTGCGTGCAAGAACTTAGAGAAAGACAGATAATTAAGTATCCTCTAGGGGCCATTTGTGCTACTCTAAAGTCACGAATATTCAACAATAGCACTCTATATAAATCATAATGCTTGTTCATTTAGTTACTCAGCTGAATACATGAAAAGATGCAGCTAATCCTGTTGCAATATCCTTTCGTTCTCCTGCTGCTTTTAACTCTACAGAAGACAACAAATTGTAAGTATTATATTATTTTGGAAATTCCTTCATCTTCCAATTTTCTTTCGAAATTAATATCTATAGAGATGATCAGATTAACTGTCTCCAAATGTTCTATTTTTTAATGGACTTTGTTAAAATATTCTTGAAAAGTAATATCATGACAAATGCTCTACGTATATTTCATGCATGCTATTTTTCTTACAACTCTAAGCTTAATTTTTCGTATGCGTGTTCGATACGGCGCTTTCCAAAATTTTGTGTAAAGTGCAAAATTTAGTAATGAAATAAAGAAAATGCAATATGTAATTGTTCTCCTTTTCGAACGATTTGAATCAAATTGGACTCAGCTCTACTACTCTGATAAACAAATTAGGAAAGCCAAACCTCAGAATTTTCAATTTTAAATCATCATTAATACACAATAATACATAACCTTGTACACACGCATATGAAAGCTTTTTTTGAATAACTAGTCCTTTGATAGCTATTTAATTATTTTTATTTTAACTATGATCTTTTTACCGGTGTAACGCCATTTTTGGCACACACCTAATTATCATCAAAATACTCTGATAAAGGGGACTATATTCAATTTTTTTTATCAATATCTTTGAATTTTTGAATAATAGCATTGGGATGCCCTGGTATATAAATTGACAGAAAATTCAACTTGCTTTGGGATTTGATCCCTAATTTGATATTAGAAGACTAGTGATAAAATCATATACTAACATTTTTATGTCTAGTTCATTTTTTTAGGAGAGGATCATCATTTCCGCATGCAAACGGATAATAAGACACACTTTCTGATGACGAATGTCGTCCAAAATTTGATAAAAATCTGTAATATTTTTACTCAACTGAATATTGACTAATTCATTAGATTCTTGGTTTATAATGTTTATCGACAGACACGATTCAAGAATGGTTTCATTGAACGCATTAAGTCCAAGATGTGACCATCTATTAAAACCTCGTAGTCGACTTTTTTTTTTCGCTTGAGAAAGTAACAAATACCAGAGTTGATGAAGATTTTTTTTATTTACCTTACATCATTATAGAAAATCAATAATTAATTTGATTCCAACTTGTTTTTCAAATAATTTCCAAGTGACTAAAAAAGAATTCTTAGGTTGTCCAAATGAATTCTATCCAGCAACGGAAACCACCTGCCTACTTCTTGCCCAGCCCACCAGTATGATACCCAAAGAAGCATTTTGCGATCAGAAAGGGGCTGAACTATTCGGTCGTCCCTTAACAAAGGATCTACAGGTAGGATTAGCAAAGATGCTGAAGGAAATTTCAGAAGATTGGATGCCCCCGAAAGCTTACGTGGGATTAGAAAGGACAAGTAGAATGGAATTTGGCAAAGGTAATAACAAAATATTTAATTACAGAAATATCTTCTTTCTTAACCACGGGCATCTGTGAATCATTTCCACTTGCGCTAGCAAATGATTCAAACATGCCCTAACTAAATAGTCCACTGTAACTAGCAAAGTATCTGATATCTTATAGAAATTGTAAAAAAGATTTATATCTTCGAAACGAATTAATATTAAACCTAAAATTGTGCTCCTGTAAACGATACTCCAGCAAATATCTCAGAGCTGAGTGGTTGCGAATACCATTTTTTCTTCTGCCTACCGAAATCGTTAGCGATTTTGAGACAAAAGCATTTCGAAGTGCTTGGCATATCTTTAAAATGCAAGTGGTTAAGAAATTCTGATATTAATTCATAAGCTATAATATTTTAATGAAACATTAATTTTCCAAGTTATAATTAATATTTAAATATTCGTTAAGGAAGTTGAAATGTATAGTTATTCGGTACATCTATTAAAAATATATTTTAATCAATATATATAATTACATAAAGAAAATTCATTATAAGTACTCTTATTACAAAATTCTAGAAATTTCTTAACCGAGAAGCAACTTTTATTCTTTCTACTTGTAATATCGTTTTCATTTTTTAACTTTTTACTAACACGTCTGTAAGTCACATCAGACTCTATTTAATTCGGGTAATGATAAAAATCGACTTTATTTTAATTCTCTTTAAACAAACGGAATCTGTTTATCTCCATTCTCTTGAAATAATCACGGATAGGACCAAGCACATAAATGATTAGCAACGGACTATGCAAACAGATTCTCGTTTCCCTGATGAGCAAAGCAATGTTGTGGGAACAAGTTACCTCCATTCCAAAGGTGGGACGTACAGCCTATGAGTAGGGTTAGATCGATGTGGTGAATATACTTGTTTCAGTTGTCGCCTTGAGGGCTCGAATCTTAGCTTTCCGCCTTCGGCTACGAAGATCATTCGGATTACCCCGCATACTTAAGCAAGATGGGGATTGGGGGGGGGGCAAGATGGGGACTTTGATACGATTCATTCATTTAAGAATTATTGATTTCTAAAATTTTGCAAATTTCTAAATCACACTGTACGTCAGTTATCATAAAAAATCTCTGAATAATTGAGACAATAATATACATTGCAGTTCCTCAGTAAATGTGAGCTAATTAATGATGTTTTTTTTACCTTCTTTATAGATGACGATACGTGGATATTTGTTGATGAATCTGAACCTTTTCTGCAAAGCAACTTTTCATCTTGGTTTTCGGAACCTGACAGCGGGGAAGATTGCGCCGTGGTAGGTCGAGAGTACAATTTTAAGGCTGAGCCCGTGCCTTGCTATGAGTCGTACTCGATGCTCTGCGAAAAGAATGATTTCCGTAAGAATCCAAATTATTGAAACACGTTTTATACTTTTAAAGTTTGAAAAATGCTTTTATTAAATATGCAAGGTTTTGATTTTACTTCTAATAATTGTTTTCTTGACATGATTAAGGATAAAATAATATATTTAAAAAATTTCCTTTTCTTTGTGTTTCCGATCTCATGTTCTATTACAACAATGATTTATTTTTCTGTGCGCTACCCCCTGTGCAGACGAGCTATCAAAAGACACTTTGTTTCTCCGATTTCATGGTATTAAGATTATCTCTACTTTATTAGATTTTTTTTTAAACTTTCTAGTCTAGAGAATGAGTCGCAATTGTAAAAAAATTCTAACTCGACATTTTTCCGAATCTCTACGTTTTAGATCTACCTGAAATTGAAAAACACATTTTTGACATTAATATAATTTGGCATTGTTACCACAATTTCACAACTGTGTCTGTGAATATGATTACACAAATATGTTTTGGCCTAGGTCAACCTAGAATGGTCTAGGTTGAAATTTGCTATATGGCATTAAGATTGAATTCGTCAACTTCTATCAATCTTTACCGAAAACCATCCCAAGTAAGTCTGGCTGTCTGGCTTATCGAGCATATGTGAACTCGATAGCTAAAAAAACGTAAAGAGCTAGATAAATAAAATTTGGTACACAAGTTAAGCATTTAAAATACAGATTCTTAAAAAAAGTTTCCGAAGTTTGAACCAAATCTATTAAAGGGGTAACCAATAGTAGGTCTGCACTTTCGCATGCATGTAAATGCATCTCATGAATTCAATGATTCAATCAGTGGAATTCGGGCTGCTGTCTTATGATTACAACTGTAGTTTCGAGTCAAACTTTATTGAACCTATCACAAGAATATGTATTTTGACGGCTGATCAAAATTCGCATTCTTGTGTTCAATGGACAATGCAGGCCGGGATAGCCTGGTAGGTAGAGTGTTAGATTCGCATCCCTTAGGTTGCGAGTTCAAACCCCGCCGGCCGAAGATTCCCCGCTTGCTTGGTGGCTGAAGCGCGTATAAATCTGTCGTGGTCACAAAGTCCTCCATGTCGAAAGTAATACCACTGGGGGTACTGGATCAGGGGTCATCGTTCTCTGATTCAGGTCTAAATTACGAGCTGTGAATGAAATGCCTGATTGATGTCCGGCCCGTAAAAAGGGTTGTGATGTGTGTGTGTGTAGCTAAGTCGTTCTCTTGGCCCTATATGGCGCTACTATAAAAACAAGAGACGCTCCCCTACCGGCTTAAAATCTCTGTCTTTGTAACAGCGGGCTTGTCCATGGCAAGTGCCATAAGAAACAAAAACAACAATAAAAAATGCTAGATTCGCATCAAATATCTATATCTATTAAATATTTCACCAAAGCCCTGATAGGTATTCTTGACTTTACGCATGGTCTCTAAGTTTGCATGGAGGAAGGGGAATAAGACCTTTATTGGTAAACATGCGAGAAAGTTTCGGGAGACAACTCCTCTGGTTGAAAAATTACATAAATACCTTTAAAGGTAAAATATGTATTCTTTAAAATTCTCATTAACAGAAGTCTGAAATTTTACTTTATGTCAGATATTTTCGATTCTGGTTTATTTATGTATCTTTTTCAGCCTGTGAGAGCTCTAGTTCTGTTTACACAAATTTCGATGGGTACTGCCTTGTGCTCGTCAAGGATCTAAAATCCTATGATCATGCCGCCGACGGCTGTGCGGAAGGACATCTCATGTGGATAAAGAACAGCTCTTGCATTGAACAAATCGCCCAGACTTTCTACAACAGCAAATATTTTGGTGGAGTCTATATCGGTTTGAAGAATGAAGACGGAAAGTGGATTTATAACAATGGGTAAGAAGACGTATATTTCATATAAAAAGTAAATAAAAGACACTTTTGTTTTTAATATGATGTGAACTCCTAAAATCGCGACTAGTTCTCATAAAGAGCGATAAATACTCTAGTATTACACATAAGAGGCCTTTTACATTTTCATAATGGCACCGGAGGGGGGCATCTCGAATACGGGGATGAGAAGTTTCCTGTATAGTTGTTTGTTCTCGCCATCCTATTGGGTATAGTAACAGTGTAGGTTTGAGTTACCTCCTACCGATGATGGAATGCACCACCTACAGGAGAGGCTGCACTATGACTGGTGATGAACCTCAGGACTCAACCGTAGTTCCCGGTTATTACTGCGTCTTGAATTTTACCATATGCCTGCGGATAGTTTTGGGTAGCACAAATGTACTTAACATTTCCAATAACATTTGACTTTTTTAGAAAAGTATATATATATATACATGAAAACAGACAGTCTAAGTAAAGTAATCTCATTTGCAATATATGCAGCAAAAATTAGTGATATATCTCTATCCAGTGCTTTATACAAGAATCATGAGTTGAGTAAAATCAGTTTATGTTTAAGTGACTTACACTTCAAATATTTCTAACTGGATTCATTTTGGAATCCATTAAGTCTCTTGCAAGAGAAAAAATTCCTGTAGCAGTTGCATTACACTTATCTTCTCTTTTGGATACGAGATGGCGATCCCTGATTAGGCCATCCCATATGTCATCCCATAATGCATTGCGATTGTAATTAGAATGAGATGTGATGCTGAACTGTGAAGCCGCGCGCGTGAATGTCTTGCCTTTGTGTTAGCGTATGTTTAAGTGAGTGAATGTGATTATTAAAGAAATGTTTCCAACAACATTCGTCCTGTTGCTTCCTGCACAGATCATAATAATCTACATACCACCACATTCCTAATATATTTTAATACATCATTCTATATCTTTTAATTCACCATCAATAAATCGTATGATTAGTTTTGTTCGCCATTTCAGATCTTTGACGTCCAACATTCACTTTTCTCCAAGAATGAAATTTGTTGATTTCTGTCAAATTTGCACTAAGTAGTCTGTCTGTTCGATTGCAAGTGAATTTGACAACTTCAGAATACTAAGAGCTAAGTAAATAAAATCTGGTGCACAGGTTAAACATCTGAAATATCTTCTTATTATCAAAAATTTATATTATCGAAAAAAATTCTTATTATCGAATCTTTTTATCGAATTCTGTACCAAATCTGTCAAATATTTGACTCTCTGTCGGTTCGTACGTTTGCATGCATATAAACAAAATAGACTCATAATGAGACTGTAATCAATAAAATTCAGGGAGTTATTTTACGACTACAATTCTAGTTTGATGTCATACTTCTATTTGTAAAAAAACGTGGAAAATACGTATTCGTGCGATATATTCAGTAAAAATGTTAAATTAAAACCAAAGATTTATATTTCTTAAATATTGTTCGCTAATGCCATGCTAGATATTTGCGACTTTACCCAAGATCCATAATTTTATGCAGAGTGAGGGGATAAGACCTAAATTGGGGAGTGTACGAGGAGATCACCCCCGCTGGTAACCTTTTGAAATTGAATCGCAGATTCACCTAAGCGAGCATGCACATGAAATTTGTTGTAATCCAATCTATAACTTTTTGCATAGGAAGTATCTAATCATCTTCTGTTTGACTGAAGTCAATCTATATTTTAGCAATTGCTTGCGGATGTCTTACATCAACTTTATTCAAAGTAATCAAAATTAGTTTATCAGCGTTTTGAGATAGGAATTATAAGTCTTGCATAAAACAGAATTTTTAAATGTGTCTAATTATAAGAGATCAACGTGTTTTTTAAAACTTTTACATGACATTTTTAGCAAAAACTTCGACACTCTGATCCATAGCGAGACGACGAGGACGGCACTTCAGGGTGCTAGGCTTTGAACGTGTTTAGATGCTAATTTTTTAACACGTGCTTTGATTCTATTACCTATTCTATTCCTTAAAGTATCAGACAACATTTTTTAAAATCCACTGAGGCTTTTATAACTATTCCATAAATTAAATTTCCCGAGCAAGTATAAAATGAATGCATGCACTTTTAGAGAAGAGGAACATAATGTGCATTCTGCGTATGATGACCATGAATTTGAATGCGGAGTAGTGCGGCTTCAGGGCGATATGTCCTTGAAAATTTACAGTCATCCGTGCTTCGAAGAAAGGCTGTGGTTCTTGTGTGAAATAACCATGGATTCTGGTAAGTATGTTTTTTGAACAAAACATTTCTGAAAACTACTTAAGTTTAATTAGATTTTTAATTTAAATACTTTTTAATTATTTAGTACGCTACATATTTTTTCTTTCTATTTTGCACTTTTTGCCTTTTATGATAAGCTTGCCTAGAATGCATGATTATGTGATGTATTATGTGTGACTCACCTGTTTGTGGCTTATATGGTTTATTCAGAAATGATTGGTGATTTGTAAGATGCAAGTCAAAAAAATATTGGAAAATGCTGACAATGTTTGAAATGATATGAATCTTTGAGAGAAATTGGTACAGACTGCTGATGCGAGAATGCGTGAATTTTCTACAGAGTTTTGATATGATTATGAGTATTTTAGTAATCATATTGCAAATTTTTGATGCGAATATTTGAATTTAAACAAACTTACTGAAAATGTTTGGTGTTATTGTAAGTATTTGAGGTTATAATCAAATAAAATTTGATGTTATAAAAATATTTATTTATAAACAATATATGAATGAAATTAAAAATGAGAAAAATTGAAACGTTATTGAAAAATAAAAAGTTGAGAAATTTAAAACTTGTTGCCATTTTGAGACACGAAATTTTTTTTCACAAAATCGTCTTATTTACTGTTAAACTTATTTAATTATTCATTAATTCATTCGAGAATATAAATATTACCAATAATTTCAAATGCAATCTATTTTACATTATTACAAACCATCAACTGAAATATAATTATATATAAAATAACAATTTAGTTTTATTGTTTGCAAAATATAAATTTCTATTCAGTAACATAGTAAGAGAAGTTTAAAATGTGCCAGAATATAGAAAGTTGTTTGTTACCATTTGAATTATTACTTTAAAAAATTTTGCTCTGTAATTCTAAGGGGACAGAAAATATTGCTATGTAGGTTTCTTCCATAAATATTACAAAAGAAGAATGTGTGCCTAAAATCTTTTTCATAAAATACTTTTTTTACTTTTATAGAAAGCAGTTCCTTTAAATAAAATACTTTTTAATGAATCATGTAGTAGTTTTTATTAAAAACATAATAGGAAAATTACTTGAATTGTATTTTGATTCCTCCTCTACATTAAAAACTGCAAAAGTAATAGAAATAATCTCTAGAATGCACTGCCTTCCCAGTAAAACTCCTCGACCTATTTTTATCCTTTTTTATGTTAAGTTTAGTTTAGTTTAGTTATATTAACGTCCCGTTTGAAGCAACACCAGGGCTATTTTGGGACGGATCTCGTCATTTTGAACCGCGGTCAGGTGACGAAGACGACACCTGAGCTGGCACGTCCCTCTCCACACCACACCACACCATTTTTTTATTATTATTTTTATGTTAAATGAAATATTAGAGATTAGTGATCTTTGAATCAACTGCAGATTCTTCAAAGGGAGTGAATGATTATTTTTAAAAAGGGCGTTTTATACAATAACTGTTGGCAATTCAATTTTTAGTGACAATTTTGGGTGAAGTATAAAGATATATATACATTAAAAAAACTGAAAATGAAATATGTGAATCAGTAAGTCTCGATAACGTGTGATATTATGACAATCTTTGATGGATTTTGACTGCGAATATGCGAATATATATAATTATGTTAAAAAGGGTAGACAATGCCAAAAACTGTTTGCATTTTCTAAGGAATGCTAAAGAGAAAAAACAACTGAATCAATATAAGTAATCGAAATGAACCGACCCTCTGTGAGACCTTAACTACAAACGAAAATAAACTTGAGGATTTAGTTTCCTCATATAGAATTGATGGAACCAGATCCAATCGTTAGGTCATGGTCAATCTGCAAAGTACAATAAATCCAAACTGATTGGATATGCAAGCTTTGGAGATCATGGTTTCCCATCTTTGTTTTAAGAAAACGTTCACACAATGTAGCTGATTGTTTTATATAAATATATGTAGCTGATTGTTTTATATAAATGTATAATTCTGATATTTGTTATTCACAACTAAAGTTTCAGAATTTCCTAAATATTTAAAAACGAAATGTTAAAATATGAAATATGAAATGTTAAATTATGAAATAAAATTTATTTTTAACACAGCCTCAATGTTTTTATTTATATATTTATTTTTTCTGAAAACTTCTATTATAAGTAAAAAAAGAGTATGAAGATAGTCTTTTTTATCAAATTTGTAGAATGCAGTAATATTTATCTGTAACTTTATGCAAGTTAGTTATGAAAAAAGCAATATTTTTTAATCATTATTAGTCTATTTACAGTATAATGGGGTTAATTTATGGTCACTTGAAACATATGAAGTATATAACGCCAATTTTAATTTTTAAAAAATTGAAATAAGATATGATGTCACAACATATCATTAAAAAAAGCAGTTAAATGTATAATCACATTAATGATAGCATTTACCACATGACTATTACGTCATCTAAATGGTTCTCATTAAATACCACCCTTGATTTAAAGTAACATTTTAATAAAATGCAGTGTAATCTCATTTTAAAAAAGTTCTATTTAACAAAATTAATTTCCTTACAGTTACTTTTCTTTTTGTGAATAAAACTAAAATATATTTGTACGCTCAGTTTACCCTACATTTTGTGACAGTTTTTTACTTTTTTGTTCATGAAATATCAAAGAGAAAACAGTGCAGTCATTAAAAAAATGAACTAGAGATTTCATTGAATCTTTCTTGTTGCTTTTATCATTTATTATAGAAGCATATACATGAGCAGAAATAGAAACAAAAAGTTCACCTACTGATAGATAAGAACTAAGATTAATTGCAGTTAATTTAAATAGTGATGCACATCATTAACTTTTATATATTGTCTTAATGCCAGAATTGTAAATCTGAGTAAATTTTATTGATCTTTGGAAATAAATGAAAACAAAATTCAACCTTTTATATTAAAAAAATAATAAAATGTTCCTTTTTATTTCATTAGCTGTATTAACAAAAGAATTGCATAAATTCTATTATTTGACTCGGTACTTTAAAAGGATGAAATGGAGCAGTCGACAGACATTTAAAAGCTTATGCACTTAAAAGCAATGTAAAAATGCATTGAATTCTCTAAGCATAGATATAGTATATCATTAATATCGAATTCAAGGAAAATCTAAATTAAAGATGAATGTGGGGTATGCTTCCAGCTATCTTAAATGACAAGTGAATTTTTTCTGTTTCTAGATAATTTATAGCCTATTTTTCTTCTTTTAGATTTGATCCGTTCAGAATTAGATATACTGAACGAAATATTATCATGTTTAAGCTGTAGAACTTAAATCTCCAAGAACGTCAGTCATCTTTAAATGAGCGCCAAAAAGTGACACCCTCAGATTTATTCCTACAAAACTAAGTAATTAAGAAGCTAACAAACCAGAACAATTGAAACATAAGGAATTAAGTTTGTATTACAAGTCGAAATAATTGGTATGTTGTCATGGCAACAACGGACATATACACAAAAAAATACAAAAATGTCAGGTGAATTGGCACGGTAACGCATATGTAAAAAAGTGTTGAATACTTTTGTTTTATGAGTGGCAAAGTGTATATAAATAGCCGCATTATATTTGACAAAGTGCAGATCAATATATGCTATTATGGAAATGTATATAATACTTTCGTTTACAAAGTATACAGACTACAAAGTTGCGCTTTGGAAAAAACTTAAAATTGAAGATTTGAACAACTCATTTCCCTTTCTTTTGTCTCAAACTCTTATAAGCAAGCAACATTTAAGCATCTTTATTACCCTTTGTGGTTGATCCTTCTTTTATCAAGATGAAATCGCAGTTTAAGTTGCGTGCTCGTGCAAGCGGATGAATCATGCGATGCACGATTGCAACTGTATTTTCTTTCTTCTTCCAAGATTTATATGTATTCCATTAACAACCAAAAACTTGTTTTTAATGATTACTTTAAACAAAAATTTATTTTTTTACGCCGCCATTCAATTAAATATTATAGGCAACATCCACATTGGTGATCCGGACGTGATTTGAGCATGCAACCCTCACACACCACATCCTCCCTCAAATATTCTGATACCTACTAATTGTAACCTCTCAGCACCTAGAGGATAATAATCTTTATCCCACACAGAGTTTACTTTCATTTCAAGAGATAGCGGGTAGCAGTAGATTGGTGTTAAAGTTTCGGCTTCGGTACAGAGAGATTCCAAAATCAAAATACAGTTACACCGATAAGCGACCTGTTGAAAGATTTGGTGACCTATTAAAAGTTGGTTTGATCCCTCGGGGCCAAATTTCCCTCAACTAGTGTAGAGTAGACGGTTGAAAAATGGATCCTAGTATAGATGTTATCCACTTTATTGACCATGTACAAAATTGCAAGGTCCATCCCAAAATAAACCTCTTATTGCATCGAAGCAAGAGATAAATGTAACTGAATGAAGCCGCATGGGATAGCACACATTCTGAAAACAATCTTTCTAGATATAATCCGCTCTTTTGTAAATTAACAGTGCTCAAAAAAATAAGCGTGTATTTAGGAAGCATATATCTACATTTTAATAAAAGCTGTTCAAAGATCAATCATGATTTTGATATAAGAACTCCAAACTAAATTTATTTCACCTAGCTCGCTGCGACCTCAAATTATTATGTTAACACAGCATAAGAAATGAGTTTCATTCCAAAAAAAAAGATATGGAGATATAAAGTATTTAAATTCACTAAAATCAGAAATCGAATTTTTGAAGATTAACACATTTTTTGAATAGTATCCGATAAAGTGAAAGAAAAATCTGACAACATTTAATTGTACAATCTTTATTTGTACTTTTCTGTATTAAAAGCTAAGAGTTCACTTGGAAAAAATACTTTCCATTTATTTCATTTGTCCCATTCGAATATCCACCGTTTAAAATATTTTTCTGTCAAAATAGTTTTGAATTCAAAGAACATTTTCGTTACGATGGATATTATTTAAGTCTTGGTATTGCATTTCCATAAAAAAGTTATTGAAAATTAATTGTGAATAAAATTCTTAACAGAATTAAATGAGCCGAAAATTTGAGTGATTGCTTTTAATTAAATGGTAATAATATTTATTAATTTTATTAAAATTAGGTTGGCACATAATTATACATAAAGAATTCACTAACCACACGAAATTTAATAATAAAAAGGGTTTAAGGTTTCAATTTAGCAAAATAAGGTTTAAGCAATTAGGAATGCAAAATGATGTATTAAATTTAACAAGCTATTTCAAAATACTCTTAAAATGTCAAAAAAAATATGATACGACAATATGTAAATAGCTGTGGCTATCTGATTAGTATCTTTATTATTTTGTTTATCTTTTAATAATCCCTATTATTCGCTGGAATTCCCCGGTTTCTCAAAAACCTACCATTGTTGGCTGATGGAATATTGGCTGGATTCCCTTGCCATCCATTATTATTTAAATTTCTTTTATTCCATTGGTACCCCTGATTATTGTCTGGAAGCAAACCTTGCTGCCTTCGGTTCCATTTATTTTGAATAGGGATCTGTTGCCTTCTGTTTTGTTGGGCGTAATTCCAATTATTATTATTATTCCAATTAGGCATTTGTTGAGGATTGTAGGCTAATCCTTGTTGAGAATTGTATATGGGTGCTTGTTGAGGATAATTTGCAGGTACTTGTTGAGGATTGTATACTTGTGCTTGTTGAAGTTTAAATGCTTGTGCTTGTTGAGGATTAAATGCTTGTGCTTGTTGAGGATTAAATGCTTGTGTTTGTTGAGGATTAAATGCTGTTAACTGTTGGGTATTAAATGCTGGTGCCTGTTGAGGATTAAATGCTGGTGTTTGTTGAGGATTATATGCTGGTGCTTGCGGGGGATAATATACTGGCGGTTGCTGAGGATTGGAGCCAAATGGTGCCCAACTTGGATTCTGTGGAACTTGAGGATTGTTGTTTCCACCTCGAGAATCACTGAACGAGTAGCTTCCACTTCCATCTTGACCAGCAACTGCGTCTGCTGCCGCATAATCGTAGTATTTATTGCCTTCCTCAAATTGATTATCAGAAGTTTCATCACCGGGAGACATGCCATCATTAGATGTATCATCTGATGATTCGGGAAAATAATCATCCGCAGAATCTGAAGAGGTTGTGCTAATAGATGGCTGTGGGGTGCTTTGCGATGGTTGGACTGAAGTTGAAAAAAGATTCGTTCCAGAGGCATTACTGATATTTGAGTTAAAGGTGGAATTAGATTGTTCATCGTCATCATCGTATATGAAATAGTAAAAGAAATCAAGATCACTATTCGCACTTGTGGAAGAATCATCTCCATCGTTATCAGCTGAGGCAGCACTTGCTGAAGAACCGTCTTCTCCGCTCTCGGAAGCAGCACTTGCAGAAGAACTGTCTCCATCACTACTAGCAGAGGCTGCATTTGCAGAGGAATCATCTCCACTACTGCTATCCGAGGCAGTACTTGCAAAGGAGCTGCCTCCACCGCTATTAGTAGAGGTGGCACTTGCAGAAGAACCATCATCAGGTGAAGGAGAATTATCACAGCCTTCATCTGAATAATAGGGATTTAAATCTGTTGTTGATGTAGGCATGCTGGCTGCACCCGAAGAAGCGTCGTCATCCATATTATCATCATCTTCATCGCATTCATCTGAGTCTGAAGGCTGTTCTTCACCAGTGCTTAGTGATGGTGGAGATGGAGTGGTAGATGGCACGGAATTATCTGTAGACAACGATGATGATGTAGTTCCAGCATTAGTAAAAGAGGGTGGCGTATTCACACTACTTCCAGATGTTGACAGCAGTCCCGGAGATGTAGAATCCCCGACAGTTGTTCCAGAAGATGAGGGTGCGCTGGTAGATAATCCAGAGTTTGCGTCATCAATGAATGGAGTAGTGCTAAACGCTGTTGTAAAAGCGCTAAAATCTGTACTACTTCCTATACCTGGTGATGAACCTTCACAAACGTCTTCAGGAACAAATTGTCTGCATTTAATGGCAATACACTGCAAATGAATGTTATCATTTTAAAACTATGAAAGTTAGCACTACAAATCCCATCAAAAAACTTTTAGCTGCTACAAGAAATTCCTCATTAGCCTTTTTTTTATTTCATGCGTATGCTTTTTTACCTAAGTCATTAGAATTAATTGAAAAAGTTTATTTTATTTTAAATAGTAGCGAAAGAGACCTTTTTGTTTCCTCAATTTTCGAGACTAAAAAAGAAGCAGGACGGATTTTGTAGATCCTTGTGATAAAATTGAGAGTTAATGCATGTATCTGTTTTACCAGATTTAAGCTCATTTTACATTAGTTTTTTGATTACATGTACTGTCTATAACATTAAGATTTCATAAAATGACATACTCGAAAGTAAAAAAAAATTCTTGAATAATGATACTTATCATTATAAAAATAACTCACGCGTACAGATAATCCAAAGTCCAAAACAATTTTTTTTAATGATTCTTTAATTTTGATAGTATAACTAAGCATAAAGAACAACTTATTCAAATTGGCATCAGCATTTATTCTACTAATTCTATATTATGTGCAACGAATGCAATATGTATAACTATTTAGTAGTTTCAAGTATTAATTGGACTACAATAATTTTTAGTTTGAACGATTTATTTGTAAATGTACAAGCAACATCCACTATATTCATTCATTTGATAATTATTCCCCTTTAAATCCACAAAATGATCTTCTGAACCGTCTTGTGGATTTTCATTTAGTTTATAAAACTTTTTTGTTCATTCGAATAAATTATAAACATTTTACCGTGAATGTATAAAAATATTTTTTTTATAAATTAGTATTTCTTCCTACCAAACTTTTTACAAAATACTGACCCGTGCTTTGAAACTTCAGAACTAAGCACATAAAGTGATTCCAATAATTATGAACAGATTAATTGTAAAAAAAATTAAGTCAGGAATAAATTAATTCAAAAATATTGTTTAAGTATAGCTACCTTAAGAGTGTTAACTGCATGGGTATTGGTATATTTACTCTGAAATAGAAAAATAAAAAAATTAATTAAAAAATGGATGAAAATATATAAGCATATTAGATGAAAACAATTACAAATATACTTAAAGGAATTCGTTAGAAAGCAGGATTATTAAATAGGTTAAAATGTTCTTTTTAATTTAAAGAAAGAGATAGTTAACTAGACACCTTTGATGGCCAGCTGGTTTACCTAGATTAATGGTCGCTAAAATTTTCAATTAAACATTTTATGTAACTTGGTACATATGGCTTCTACAACAAAATAATTTTAAATTTAAATTTTGATAATCATATAATTCATATCATTTTAGAAGCCTTACGTACACCATTCTGTTTATTGTAATATGCATCTCCTTATTTTTTAATTATCTGCCCCAAAGTTTGAAATAGCAGGGGTTAAATTTCAATTAACTTTTTTTTTAAAAAAAAGCATATTTCTTAAAAATGTTTGAGCGCCGAAAATAGAATCATTCGGCACTGAAAACTTAAGCGTACTAACGATTTTTTTTATTTTATTTGTTCAATTTTTCTATGGTGTACGATTTCTGTACGATCAATCATAAATTCCTCTGACTCTTTGTACAATTCTATTTTCAGTTTTACTTTCGAAAGGATTTAAATGAATGTAAATAATAATTATTTATTTTGTTTCATTCAATTAATTTAATATGCTTCTTAAAAAATTATGAAGCTGAAATTTTAGACAATCCATCGGTCCTATAAACCAAATTCAATAAAATTCTTGACATTACAATTTTTAAATAAAGAAATGTTTTAATCTTCTGTGACCAAATCAGATCAAGTTATGAAAAAGATTATATTTAAGGACAATCAACAATTTCATTATTTTATGTTAATCAGACTTGGATTGAGGCTGGCTGTCATATCTGAGAGTCAAAATGGTCAATGGAGCAAACTAAACTCGCAAGTTTTTATAAAATACTAATATTCAGATTCTTATAATTCAAATCAATTTTTATACCAAAAGAATAAATTTCTTTTATTAGAATTTCAAGAATATTTTATTAAGTATGACTCGTAGGAGGAGTCTTTATGATAAATTGAAATTCTATAATTCATGAGAATATTTATGGACAAACTACATAAAATGTAGTCATATGTTTTTCTTATTAGATGAATATGTATATTACTAACGGTTTAGAAATTAACTGTTGAGTCCTGGTTAACATGGATATTCTATATATATGAAACCATGTTTGTTATAAATAAGACTGAATTATTGAATTATTATACATTGGCTTTAAAAAATCACAGAAACTTTTTTGTTACAATTATTTTTCTAGAAAATACCATGTTTCATATTTATTTTATTTAATATATATATGTACTGAAAATTAAATCTTTCTGGGCTTAGTCTGCAATTAAAATTAATGAACTGCTATTTTTTTTAATTTAGGCTTTTATCATCGTAATGGCAATATAATGATAAAAGCTAATTTTTGTCATGCAAGTATAACATGCTCGTGCAGGTCAAATTTTACAACTTTGAGTGAAATATAATATTTTTTAATTAAAATATTTTAGAAGTTAATTAAGAAATTAAAAATGCATTAGAGCTCAAAATAATGGATATCATTTAAAATATAATTTTTTGAGTTTTGCGATGATATAAAAATAATTATTGCACTGAAATATCTTTGGAAGTCACCTCAGTAAAACACCAAAATTTTGTTTAATTTTTAACTAAAATTCTAATCAAAATTTCAAAACAATAATTCCTAAGTGCTCATTCCCACCCTCTAAGATATATATGTACCTAGATATAAAATATATATGTATCTAGGTCAACATTCTGGTCTGTACTACCACAGCACAAATACTCATTCATTTTTAATATAAGTAATAAAGATGCACAGTGGATGATAACTTCAAAGATGTTCTTAACAAACATAACCAGTTCAAAGTTGATACTGGTTCTACTTTGTTCAAATTACTTGCTATTTGATTAATATCTGTTGTAAAATGTTATTAATTCGTTTTGGAAATGCAAAAATTAAGTTCGAAAGTTTTATATAATTTCTTTCAATATTTATTTATAGGTTGTTAACAATAAAATTAATCTTTTGTTTGCAAAAGAAACAATACAAAAGATTTATTTTAAAAATTCATAAACAGCACAGTGGAAGGTCTTGGAAAATCTCGTAATAAGGTCTTGGTTTCGGGGCCGAGACTCCAGGCTCGAGATTTAATTCAAGCAAAGATTTAAGAGAGTTTGGCGTACGTTAAATTCATTAGCATCGTTAAATTCATTCAACGTTCTTTCCTTAGTATAGCCCGGAAGTTAAAGAGACATACCGGCTCAGGTGTTCTGACGTAGACTCAAATTTACGATGAGCTCTTTGAGGTTACGAAATCCTCCGAAATCCTCCCCAAACAAAATCCACTTACTTCAAAAGGGGATGTTAATTAAACTAAATTAATGCAAATGAATCTCTCAGGAGATATTCATAAAAATAGAACTCTGCATGCAAAATTTTTAAAACACACACACACACACATATATATGAATATTCATTTTGGTTTCGTTTTCAAAATATTTCTTACTATATATATATATATCTTATGACAGACTATATATATATTATGACAGATTGCTATATATTTCATCTGATTTTAAAAATTAAACTTATAACCAATGTAAATTAGAATAAATAAACTATCCATGAATGATATACCTTATACTGGATAATATTCTTTCGTTTGAAGTATAAATTACAATTCCAATAATATCAAAGATGTAAACAGATAGAATACAGAACTTGAATATATTTATAAAAGGTTAAAATTCCACAATCGAGAAGAATGTTTTAATACTCATGAATGTTTTAAATGTTTTATAATATTTGAAATAAATTACATATTTTCTTTGTCATTTAATGATAAAGTTCTTCTCAAGTATAAGACTGATGGAATAAAATAAGGATGAAGATTTTAGAGCAATTAATCAGGAATTAAAAAATAAAACCCTTTGTCTTCGTAAGGGTTTCGTGCGTACAATTGTTTTGCCATTCGTATTATCTTTTTATCGATTAGAGAAAATCTTTAATTCCCATGTCATCAACTCATTATTCTATTCTTTTTATAAAGATAGCAGTACAAAAGAGTTCTTACCAGTGATGCCTTTGTCAGCCGGAACTTGTTCGTCTGTAAATAAAAATATGGATTATTCAAGATGAATCATCTTTTCCAGTTTAAATAATAAAATTTCAAAAAGTTCTTGAATTACTTTCTGATATGTATATGAAGTATAAAAAGAATAAGAGTGTTTTATCCGTAAGATATATTCTTTTCATTACCATTCGAAAATTGTTCCATTTAGTATTTTTCTACCTAAATAAAGTTTCATAAATTGGATCAAAATTTCAAGCTAAACCATGTAAAATTCACTAAAACTAAGCTAAACCATGTGACATTTTTAACATTTTATATTAATGTCTGTAAATAAATTTTTCATAATGTGAGCAAAGCAAACTATACTGAGTCTTAAAACATTCTCATATAAATAAGGATATTTCATATTTTTTCTAATTTTATTTAGTGGCTTTTCTTTCAAATTAACGCTCTCCAGCCCAAATTATGATTAGTTAGTAGAAAAACTTACATTTTAAAAAAGTTTAGAAAACTTCATGCTTAAAATTATTCATTTCACTTGGAATAATAAATAATTAATTTCACCCACATTATTAAATCAAAATTATTCATTTGTTATTCATTTATAGACAGATCAAATCCATTTAGGAACGTTTAAATGTAATATGAGGGCAAATGCGAACATCCTTTGATTATTCAAGGAGATTACTTCACTGATGCCAAAAGGCATCGAATTGGAATGGAACTAACATTTTTCCTGAAAATCACTCCGAAAATCCACCACCGACTGGGATGGGGGTTTTTTTTTTTTTTCTTTTCTTTTCACTAAAAGATACCTCAAGTTTGAACCTCTAAAATATCCTCTCTGTTGAATGAGTATAAGCGTGGAGATTTATTGAAAAAATACACACTGAAAGCTACATTGCAATAGACAATATATCATAAATGTGTTTTGAAATCGAATGAGTTTTGTGAGGAACAGTAAATTCATAAACTTGATATAAAGTTTAATTTGCTTAGAAAAGGAATCAGTTTTAAATATGAATGAAAGTTTAATACAAATGAAATTTTGGTGAGAGTAAAGAAATTATTCTTGGCTTGGATTTGAGAAAAGTAGATCTTCGTTATTCTAGAGGTACTAATAGCAATATTTGAGTTTCTTGTTTTGATTTTGGACATTTTGCTTTCCATCAAACTCTTTCTCCAGATTAGTTAAACGGATACTGCGAACTTGTGACTTGAGTGAAAATAAACTCGTCTGAATCGATTACAATGATTCTTTAGCCATATAATAATAGCGATTCTATTTATAAAATACTGTACATAAATAAAAATTTTAATCACTTTAATAATTTTATTTTAATTTTCAATTAACTCTTAAGAATTATTTTTCTATTGTTTTGAAGTATGATATAGTTATTTGCCTTATTGTTTTGTTTCAGTGCCTTACATATTTAAGAGTTTCACTTTGAATTCCAGATTTTCGATTAATAAAAAAAATATTAAATCAATACTTGGTACATGACATCTAAATACATTAATAAAAGCGTGAAGTTACGAAAATTCTTTTTATTACTATTTTTTTCATTATAATCTTTAATGAATTTTATTATTATATTTATAATAGAATTCCTTAACAAATTCTTCCAAAATTCTTTATCAGACAGCGTTTTCGGTGTTGATTCAATTTACAACTATACTCTGAAAATATAAAAATAGAGCATAATCATGAAAAATACATTGTTGTATAGTATTTTAGAAATCAAGCATATCAAGAAGCGAGAGAAAAATCTATTATCATATTCCCTCAAGGCTTTTCATGGCTAATACATGTCTCTGTGGTCTTTAAAACCGAAACTCAATATGAATTATCATAAAAACAAAAAGAAATTCATATAAATTTACATAAAACTTTTGACCTCTGAGAGAGTGAATGAGCACTTAACAAAGAATAGGATACGTCGTAGATATTTGGAAGACTAATGTTAAAGAAGATTTTTCAGCCAATAAAACAAAATAACATGTGGAAAATTGTATATAATCATGAAATTTATTTAAAAAAAACTAGGGAAGTGGTTTTCCCAAAACTTTCTCGAACACTCTCTAATAAAGGTGAAAGTTCAGAGAATGTCTTGCATGGCATTAGCGTAAAACAGTTATGAAATATTAACCTTTGGCGCTAATTTAGCATTTTTATTGAATCTATTGTGTGATCCTTGGCGAGTATTTCGCAATTAATCCCTATCAGGCAGTTAATAGTATCCGAAAATCGAATTCGTGTCTTAGATGCATTTTTCCCAATCGAATGAAACAAAAATGCGACACAGAACTGCACTTGTCAGTTCAAAATCTCAAATACACAAATTCAAATGATTGGAAATGTCCAATATGCTTTTCAATGTGGCTTTGAAAATTATTTTTTCCTTCGCATCAAAAAATTTGTGACTTCTTCTTCTGCTCAAGCCTATTACAGTCCAAGAACTGTCTCACAAAATCACATATCAAATTTGATATTTAAGTCACTGTGTGTCTGAGTTATCATGTTGACATAATTCTGAAAGTATAGACCGACAGACACCAGCCCTTTGTTGGATTTGGATCAAAATTTGATGGCTACGCTATAGATGCTAAATTTGTCTACCGAATTTTATCAATCTAGCTCTTTTCCTTTTATAGTTATCATGTAAACATGATAACTATATCATGTATATTCGAACAGCGAGACAGGCCTGATTACCCTGAATGGATTTTGTTCAAAATGAGAGAAATCTACAAATTTGATGTATACCAAATTTCACCCATCGAGCTCAAAGCGTTTTTTTTATCAATCTACTCTTTTAATTTTATAGTTATCATGTAAACATATATTCGAACAGCGAGACAGGCATAAATCCCCTGAACGGATTTTGTTCAAAAAGAGAGAAATCTACAAATTTGGTGTAAAGACCGTATACCAAATTTCACCCTTCGAGCTCAAAGCGTTTTTAAGTTGTCTTTGTCATATACAGGCAAATGTACAGACATTTTTTTTAATGCGTTTTTCGAGCACTAGGAAGAAACGTGAAGATTTGTCTTCTAAAGCATGGAGATTCGTCAAAATATCTGGCTCGAATTCTTTGACGATTACAATACTTTTCTATTCTTTAGATAGACGAAAGTAAAAAGAAGAAAAATGGTGAGCCCAACATTGTCAAAATAGTAAAAACATCTCATATTAGATAGTTTTGTCTTATATCCAGATATGACAATACATTCTTAATTAAAAAAATAATTTTTAAAGAAGATGGGGAAAAATATGCAGAGGAAGATAACCCATCAGATGCCTAATATATTTTTGAAAAGGATCTGAAGTGGATAGGGGTGAAATAATACACTGTAACAGGTTATAGTGCTTGGGCAGAAAAGAAATCGCAAATATTTTGATGCGAAGAAACAGAATAATCTTCAAAGCCATGTTGAAAGGCAAGGATATTTCCAGTCATTTGAATATGATCATCTTTGAGATTATGAATTGAGTCATCTTATTGTCATGCAAAAACGTTTAACAATGAATCTTGACATATTTTTCTATTCAGTTTCATTCTTTAACTTTTTGGAACTATACATTTCATCATTTTGGATTGACCCTAAGCCAATCTTAATCAAAATTTGTGATGTAATAAAGAATATATAAGATTTTTTTTTCAGATGCTAATTAAAAAATTACTTACACAAAAACTAGCTGTGGAGGCGTTGAAGCCCAGTACAAATTGAAAACACTAGAAATACAAAATTTTTAAATTATTATATGAATATTAATATATTTTAAATACTATAATTCAGAGTAATGTTATTTTAAATAAGCATTATTAGGCATAATTTGAATATTTTAGATATAAAATTTATTAATAGTACAAGAAATATTGATTTTTGTTGTATAAGATATTTTTTAAGGTTCCTTATTTGAGGGCAAGTTAAAAAAGAACGAGAATAGCTATTTTTCATATGAAATACATTTGGTAGAATTCATTCCTTATAGACTTTTTAGATATAGTCCCCACGGATCGCATGCATTTCTTGGTTTAATACGTCTGCCATTTCTGAAATACTTAAAGGCATAAATAAATAAATAAAAGCATTCTTTTTTTTTTTTTGCTTTCAAAAAAAATTTGGGGGGGGGGATAGATGTAACGTCTGGAGTGGAGCATCGAGAATGATAATAATGCTTATTTAGTAGACGGCTATTTGGCCAAAATAAAAATAAACATTTAAAACTATTTAAAAGTTAATGGAATCAGTATTCACCTTTTCAATATTCCTCGTTTAATCCCTTTATTTATTACATTTAAATTTTTGTTACCTTTATTCGTTAAATCATAAAGATTTATAATTTTACTTATTATCACTTTTAAGATAAAAATGTCAGATAAAAAAAAGGGGGGGGTTTCATTTTTTTTTTATTTTAAGTTATATATATTAGATTTGCATTTATTATAAATTTTAATATTTATTTATTGCCTTTATATTTTATATAAATTGGCTTTCTTATAAAATAAAAATAGACCTTTGAGCGAGGTCAATTTTCTAATAAATAAATGCAGTGTAAAAATGAGCAAACCATATTCGTATGAACTTCTTCCTTTATTTTACTTTTCTGCCGACATTTGAAATCAGACTTTTCAATATTTTCGTAACATATTTCAAAACTAAGATGGTATTTTTTTTTCATTTAACTATATTTGAAATGTTTTTTTTCAGCAATTCCAATGTCAAAAATAATAAACTTTTGTGCTTAAGAATGTAATATGAACCTTTATCCATTTCATATCGATAACTCAAATAAATAAAGAAATTAAGAAAAAATAAGTGAAAAAATAGTATCTTGTTTATAAAACAGATGGGATATGAGGTTGCAACGAGAAACTAACTTAACTATATGAAGGTTGACTGTTGTTAATGCCGGATGATATATGCATTGCTGACTAATGAAGTCGTGTCAAACATAAGTGGTCATGTCAGCGGAAAAAACGAGTGATGCATTTTTCTTAATGTTAGACACACCTGCCTCAATTTTTAATATACTGACTGTACAGAAAAAGCTTTCTATTATCATTCTATATTTAAAAAACAAACTTGAAGAAATGATAGAACACTGCAACGATTTTATTTTTATTTATTTATTTATTTTTTGTATGGGAATTTTATGAGTCTAAATGATGTTATTATGTATGCAAATACGTTTTATGAGTGTAAATAATAAAAAGGCGCAGATACAAGGAATATATATAGAAATAAATAGATATATCTATTAATAATATTTTGAGCAAATTTTCCTTTCAGAATTTGTGTTGGCGGCTCAAAAATGTATCTATATATGTAACACATTTTGGCAATGTCAGTAAAACAATTCATTCACAGTTTTTAGGATGATAGATATCGTTTCCAATTTCACTGAATATTAAGGGTGAAATCCTTTTTAAAATGTACACCAAATATAAAATGTACACCATTTTTAAGCTGATATTCCTGTGAACGCAACATTCGAAAAATAGGTGAGACTTTGTATACACATAATGACGATGATGTCGATAAACAACTTAAGTTCCGATTTATGTCTCTAATGTTTGTGCCACATTAAAGCATTTGCACCCATATATGCTGGTAAAAAAAGCCTTACTGTAATACATCAATACCTCATCAATGTGTTGCCCATGATTTCTAATACAACGTATATAATAGCTATCATCGTAAAGAGAGTTTTAAAATTTCCTCGTAACGAAACAGATTTCATAAATTATAATTTTTAATAGAATAAAATCAATATACTATTGAGGAAAAATGTGGTGATAAATTATAAATTAATGACACTATGTTAAGATGCTAAAATAGAGATCATCTACATCTAATTAAAATAAGGCAATGCAACAATTTAAATGATGTTTACCTTTATGATACATGTATAATATGCTGGATATCCTTGTCGGTAAACTAGGCATTGATCAGAATCACTTCCCTGGCCTAATATTGAGAATATAATGATAAAATATTTAAATAACTAATTTTCATAAGTGAAATAAATATATTTTATAGCATGCTTCAGAATAAATTTTAAACATGATTAAATGTTAGTTAAGAATTGATCATGTATAAAATCAACATCATGGAACAGTTAATTCCTATACATTTTTGCTTAAATTACTATAACATTGGTTAAAGATAATTTAGTACAAATTATAACTTACTTAAACGCATTTACGCTTTCCTATTTACAGACTTTTATTCAATATTTATAAAGATGGAATTTTGTAACCTATTTTTTAAATGGCTTTCAGATTTGTTAGAGATTATTTATAAATAAGTACACATGAGTATTCTCGTTAACAATATATTATCTTAATAACTAAAATAATTTAGTTAAATTTTTATTCCAAACGAATAACGATACATGATTTTGAATTTTAAAAAAATATTTATAGGCACCTAATTTTTATAATAATTATAAATTAAAGGTAAAAAAATCAGAAAATAAGTAAGCTTACAGAATATTTTTTCCCCTTTTAGTATAATAATAAAAATAATAGCTAAAATATATATAATAAAAATAAAAGGAAATATTAACTAAAAATAAATATACCAAATATTTACTTTTAGTAATCATCATTCTTTACTCGCGAGATATTTAGTCTCTACACCATAATTATGTTTTCTATTGAGTTATGCAAACTCTATTAAAAATTCCAGAGGAATATTTTATAACCGTGTTTTTAAAAGCTAAGAGTTGTTACACTGAGCTCAAAACATCATTTCTACTGAAAGAATTCTAAGTTCTCGAAGTTATAAATTCATTAATAGGCAGCCTGCTTTCATTTATTCTTGATTCTTTCCTGTATAGTTTTGAAATCATATCATTTTCCAATCTTTTGTCAAGATACACAGCAAATTTTAGCAAGTTTTTAGGCAAATGCTGGTTCAAATGAGTTCTAGAGAACTAAATAAAGAGGTCTTGCTTTCTAGAAAGAGGTAAAAAAATTGTTCCATAATCAGACTCGAAAATCAATATTGTTATGAGAAGTAACTTTGAAATACATCATGAAAGAACATCATACATCAGAAAATACTATTAAATATCGATAGAATCTTAACCTGCTTAATAAAGGTAAAATCAATTTCTATTTCTCACCATATAACACGTATTTACTGTAATATTAACAGCATTTTATAAATATTTATATCATATATAATTAAAAATAGATTTTAAAAAATAGTTAAATATTTCACTATTAGAATTTTAAAAACATCATATGAATAATTTAGATCTAATTCAATTATTTTTTATTTTAATGGTTATTTTCATTTTTGCTATTAATTTTGTTTTTAATTTCTTATTAAATTTTTATTTAATATTATATCTGTATAAATAACTCATTTTTTTATTATTTTATCTTACATCTTTGTTTAAATAATTGAAAGAATTTAAAATAAAAATTAAATATGACTAAATTATTATCGGTAATTATTAAATAAATTATTATTATTAAATATTTGAACTTCAGTATATGATTATTCCGAAGAAATTCTCTTTGTCAAATGAAATGTTATTCAGTTTAAAGAAATATGTCATTTTCGGAAAATGATTTCGTTTGTAATTTTAAGAAATGGAAAGAAAAATTATAAAGTTACTTCACTTTATATATGTACTTTATATTCTTTATGTTATTATCATTATATACTTTTATATATAAATAGATATATACATATATGGGTACACGTTTAGCAAAACTATATAGGAACATTACATTAAAATTTTTAATATTACTTTATAAATATTTTCTTTGCTATGCCACAATGATATGAGTATTTAAAAATACTCTATAAATTGAAAATTATTAATTATATTTCAGAAAATTAAAAAATAAATAAAGCAAAAATTAAGAAGGAAATAAAACTGTTAAAATAACCCAAATTATTAGAAAAATTCTTGAGCAAAACACTGCTATTAAAGTGTACAACTGCTGCAGTCTCTAAAAACCAAAGATTATATGCAACATAAACACAATTCAAGTTTTTTATTCAAGGAATAAGTTGTAATTAAATTTCACTTATTCATTTTTTTAATACATAAAATTCTAAAATAATTCTCTGTTATCAATAAAGCAAACAAGAACAATATTCTTTAAAATTAAACAAAACAATTGTACATCAAAATTGGTAATTTTAAAATGAAGAAACATTTAACTACTACGAGTTAAGGCAAGGAAATTACTAAAAAGAGAAACTTTCATTAGTTTCGTATTACTAAGGAAAAGAAATAGTTTATAAAAATTATCCAAAAAAGAAAATATATGAAAAAAATTCACGAATTTATTATTTGTTTGGGCTAAACAAACATTATAGCTATTTATGTCATTCAGAAACGCTTAATAAATTATTCAGATAAATGAAGATTGGCGTTAAAATTAGTTTTTCCAGGCAGATGATTTAAAAATTTACTTACGAATCGATAAATCTGAGAGCAAAAATATTCGAAATGTACAATTCCAGTGAGAAACTTGCTGAATTTGGTTCTTGGATGCGTATTTATATGCAAACAACAAAAGTTTGTTTATTAAAATATATATGTGTGCATATACTTACTATACTTTAAGTATATATATATATTTATTTATTTATTATACTTTAAATATATACTATGCACTACCTTTACAGAAAAATTAATCACTATGATAAAACTAAATTGCTAATAATATCTTGAATTTTATTGAATCTATTGCAATGTTTTACTTATTGCGAAAAAGACAAAGTTTCAGTCATTATGTTTTAGTCGAAGCACTAGAATTAAAATCATTTTTTAATGTAGTTTCTTATTGGAACGAAATTAACTTTTTTTATTCTCTTATCAATATACAGAATTAAATTTTCAAAATTGTATTTTTGTTTAAAATATTAAAAAATCATATTTTAGTTTGACAATCATGCATAAAAATATTTTTTGACGTTGAGAATTAAAAAGTATGTTAATAAACTTTTTTTTTCGTGTAATAGAATGAGTTTCCTTTCTTGAATACGTAAAACCGGACTTTTACAAATTTTTTATAGTTTAAAACCATAAAATCGACTTCGATAACACAGTCATATATAAAATGCCTGTTATTGTGAGATTAACGAAAAGTATGCTGATAATTTACCTGCAGCGTAACTTGCCAGTGCAAAACAGACCAAGAATACGAAGACACAACCCTTTGCCATAGATGATATTTCTAAGATATGGGCAATTTATGAGGCACAACACCTCTTGTACAAGACTAAAGAAGAAATTCCTCATAAAAAGTTATTTTTCTACGTTCATATCCGACGAATTATGACGTCGACTACAGCATCCTGTGAGACCATATTCTACGACATGGGCAGGTGTTCACGCTTCTAAATACGCGCGAAAAAGGGCGCTTAGGACATGCATTCCACACAAAGAGAATGAACATTTTGCTTATAATCTTATTTTTACAATCGCAGGTGAGGAAGGCTGCGTTTAAGCCTTATGTCATGATCTACCACCGAAGATGTTAATGAGATTGCATAAAGCCATTTCTTATGGCTCCTTGAATTGCCATGTTTTCATTTCCAAATCCTTGTAAATAATTCTGACATAGATGGATTAAATCATTCTAAAACAAGGCGTACATCAGTTCTGATTTAATTATTAATATACTTCATGGAAATCTGCTTTCACAGAAATTTAGGAATTGAAAGAAATCATCTGCCTTCATAATATTTACTTTCAGTGAAATATGCTAGGAGGATGAATACAGATGAGCAATTTAGTGGCCTGAAACAGAGAAAAAATTTTGAATTTTAAACTTCGCTTTATACTATCCCGGGAGGCATAATTTATGCATAAGCAAAAAGCGACTAGGTATATCATTCTACAGTCCTACACAAGAGCAAAAGAGAAACGTGCGAATGAAATATTTTATCCCCATGATTATATACTGTGAGATTCGGATAGGGATTTCTTTACACGAATTGATTTAGGTAAAAGAATTATAGGGATCTTTTAAAAAATCATTAAATCATTTTTTTCTCAAATTTATAACCAAAAAGCGTTACTTGAATAGAATGAAAATTTAAATAATTGATTGACAAACCTTATTTCCATTTATTTCAATTTTTTATAATATTAAAAATGGCATATTGCCATCGAGAACCAACAAGTGTACTAAATTTCAAAGTCTGATACATAAGGAAGTGAATAAATATCGGTTACGAATGTCCTGTTTTCAAATGTGAAATAGGTAAATAAAAGTGTCTTAAAAGTATTTTTAAATGTCCTCTTTTTCATTCCTTTTTTTCTGGAACAGGCAGTTGACATTATTCAAGTCATATGATTGTATTATTTATTATTTATGATTTTAAAATAAGCATGTGATTTCGATGAGATTGAATGATTGAATGATTATTACTATGCCAAATGTAAGAAGGAACTTCAGAATTATAATCAAGGTGAAATATTTACTATCTTGTGTACAAAATATGCAAAGAAAAAAATGCTGTAAAGAATTTTTAAAAAATCCGATCTCCAGATTTCGATGACTCTGCAGGTTTTATAATCGAATTTGTTTGCGAATATTTAAAAAATAAAAACCGTATTTACCCGAATGAGACCCCAAATATGTAATCTATCAAAATATGGACAAATTCCAACTACGAAAATTCATCCCATTCCATCTGTTCTTATCTGTTATTCAAAAACACTATAAAGTACAATATATGTATGAAATTTGGCATCTGAATTCATTTTCATTGAAATTCTAGAATTGTAAAAAATTTGGGCCAAATTTTTCAAATACTGTCATTTGGCCGTCAATCTCCCTTTTTATTCATATGCATAAGAACGCGAAAACACACACACACACACACAAAAAAAAAACAACCTGTAATTAGATCCTGACCTATATAAAGCTTTTTAGGTGTTTACCCTTTTGACCACTCTGACAAATTTTGGTCCAGTTAAACAAAGGAAAAAGATCTGTAACACATTTACAATTTTCTTTGCTATTCAACGAAATTTAACTCAAAATACATCATGTTGTGAAATTCGAAGGGAGAACAGTCCCGCTGATATTTTAAGCAATCAGTTTCCAACCAATCCTTCAAGCACAGATGTACACTATTTCCAACCAGATCAGAAACTGCCATGGTCTATAATATCCCTTACGAATTAACTTATTCCCCAGGAAATATATGAAATTGCATACACACATAAAAACTATCTTCTCCGTGATAAAGTCCATATAGTGAAATAGTTTGTCTATTTGGTGCTCCTTTACCGTCAAAGGAAAGAGTCATGATATCCACTTTTCTCTTTACCATATTCTATTTTTCGTAATAATAAGTTATTATGTAGTTCTTACTTTTCTTGAATCGTGTTTACTTATGGTATTACCGTCAGGTGGCTATATTGAATATGACTTTATTCTTTTCTTTATTTATGTACTTTACCGTCGACCTGGCATAGTGGTAGCACATCTTCCCCGTGATCTGGGCATCCCAGGTCCGAATCCCAGTTCGGGCATGGTTGTTCTTCATCTGTGTTCTATCTGTGAGGTGTGTGAATGTGCCCCCCGGTAAAAAGGGGTTGCGCAAACGAATGTGTGAGTTTCCTCTTCATATGAGCTAGAAGTCAGTCTTCTGCCCTCGGGTGCTCAGGGGTCTATACCCTCAGAAGCTATTGCACCCCCTTTCCGTGGTAACGCGGACACGACATCATCATTTATGTACTTTATTTGCTATATTTACATTAGTTTCTATGTTTAATATTCTTTGTTCCATTTCCTTTATTACTTTTTCTTGTAATATCATTACTTTAGCCTCCGTATAGTAGTGAAGGTTTTTAGCACATTCGAGTATTTCAAAATCTCTTTATGCATCGCAGTGCAAATTTATAACAATGAATAAGAAGAAGAAAAGAGCCTCAAAACAAATATTAGGGACACCCGATTTTTTCAGTGAACTGTTTATAATTGAACCAAACAGGTTTCATTGTTTTTAGTATTACAAGATTTTGAACATTTTCAATACTTTGATTTGATTTACGCACCGAAATTGGATCATCTTATTTATGTTCATGTTTCAATCTTGTCAAATGAATTTGCAGTGACAACGCACACTACTTATAAAAAGATCTCGTCTAACAACTTTTCTAATTTAGTGCCGAAATCAATGGTGGTTTGCCAAGTTGTCATATTGCCCAAAGGCAACTGTCCTCTTACACATAAGACTATGTCAGGCCTCAGGATATATGTTTGAGAGAGATAAAAACGCAATAATCAATTCCAACAAGTTATCCGAGACTTTTTCAGCTAAATAACAAAATAGTAAATAGTTTATATTATAAACTTACAACTTCTATGAAGATCCGAAGATGCCAAGCACACTAGGATTTTTTCAGAGGTTTTTATTTGTAAAATTAAATAAAGTATTTGAATATTGCAGTCTTTACACAAAAAATGCTTTGAAGCTTGTTTTTTGCCGCCAGTGTTTTAATGAGCGAATTCATTAGTGTCCTAAAATAAAGTTATATATATATATATATATATATATATATATGGTATCCTTGTTCCGCGGACCACCAGGTGACACTGCATCTACCTTCTATCCACCAGCTGACGTCACACGGACATGAGCTTGAGCGAGCGAAAGTGAAACATTGGACTTGGTGTTTGTATGTGACGTGACTGAATATCTGAATTTCTGCGATGTTAACTAACTTGATGTAGATGGGCAGCAACCGCCCTTCTAACTCTTTACTTCTTTTCTTCTTAATTTTATGTCGTGCCGTCTTTATGTTTGTTTGTCTTTCATTAAATTATGAAATGTGCAACTTGACTATTTCATTCGCCTTGAAACTCAGATGGTAGCTAGGCTTCCATCTTACATATATATATGTGTGTGTGTGTGTGTGTGTGTGTGTGTGTGTGTGTGTGTGTGTGTGTGTGTGTGTGTGTGTTGTGTGTGTGTGTGTGTGCGTGCGTGCGTGCGTGCGTGTGTTGTGTGTGTGTGTGCGTGCGTGCGTGCGTGCGTGCGTGCGTGTGTGTGTGTGTGTGTGTGTAATGATATTTTAAACTCTTAATTTAAACCAAATTTATTTCCAAAGCTTTATCTTAATTTAGCCCATAGTAAATTCATTCTCTTATTTCTTGATACAATTCCACTTTCTGTTTAATTAATTCAATTGAAACTGTGTAAAAATTACTGCGCAATCAATCTACGTATCAAATGAAAGTGATCCGTTCGTTGCCCTTGCCAAGGTGTCAAAGGTCACCACGTGTATTGGAATGGCGCGTGGCCAGGAATCCCATGTTATATAAGACTAGTGATCATTTGTATCGTTCCTTCCTTCCTTTACTTCTGTTTTTGTGCCGCACTGCGCCTTCTTGTAAATAAATCATGCCGGTCTTCCACGAGAAATAAAACGAAATTAAAAATACAAAGTCTCTTCATTGCTTCATTGCAAACCTGCATTCTGCTGCAACCAAAATAATGTTACATATATATATATATATATATATATATATATATATATATATAAATTACATACCAAGTTTGACATATTTAAGTCCCTGCATATTTGTGTTATCGCATTTACGTATTTCTGAAAGTGCAGACAGACAAACTGACCAATCCTTTGTTGGATCTGGCACAAAAATTTATAGATGTCTACTTTATAGATGTAAAATCTGTGTTCCGAATTTTATCTATCTAGCTCTCTTCGTTTTGTAATTACCGTGCTATTTTCAAGTCGTCAGACAGACGAACATCTTATTAACGAACTTACACAAAATTTGATAGAAATCTACAAATTTGGTGTACAGATTGTATATTAAATTTCATTCATATAGTTCAAAACGTTTTTGAGTCATCTTTGTCACAGATAGATAGGTAATTTTTTAAAAATGTGAGTTTCGATTTCAGGATAGTCTGAAACATGGAAATTGGTCAAAATTCCAAGTTTCAATTTTTTTGGCGATTACAGTACTTTCTCTGTACATCGTATACAAGAAAGTAAACCGATGGAAAGTAGAGAACCGAAGGAAAAAAATTATATCATTTGATGTCCAGATGCAAATGCTGGGAAAAAGAGAATCTGAATACTTGCCGTTTCTTAGGTTTTTGCGCCTCAAGATGCTTGTTCAATCTTAGTTACATCTTTGTTAAAAGATTAAAACATTGACTCAACTCTACATTCAAAATATCTTCAGGCGGTACTATTAGAAATTAATTTTGTATTAGAATAGACTTTGACAAATGAGGATCAAAATTAAAATCTTCGCAGATAGTGTGTCTTCCATCCTAATATTAAAAAGATTTATGATCAAATCCAAATGAGTTATCAAAAAAGACCAAAAAAAGTTTTTGAGTTGAAATCTTCTTGATCTCGACTTATTCAAACGACTCGACTAATTATTTAAGAAACATAGAGCTGATAGACCGTTTTGATGCCATCGAATATGTAGAAGTATTAAAATGTTCAGCTTATTGTTTTATTAAAAGAATTTGTAAACAATGTATTAGTCAGAAATTCAATGAATACTGGATACATTCTTTCCGCGTCAAACGTGTACTTAGTTTCCTTATTATAAAAATAAAATTACATTCATTTATCTTTAATATTATATTCTTTCATATTTAAATACATTTAATTTATTTATTAATCTTAATTATGCTTGAGGTGATTTTTGTATAATCCAATGATTATGCTTGAAGTGGTTTTTGAGGTGATTATGCTTGCTTTTGCTTTTTTACTCAGAATTTCAAATTTTTTATTCTGGCAGATATTAATAAGATTTGTATCAATTCAGATCAATTTGAAGAAAGATTTTCTGCTAATATGGGATAAATCTTCAAGTGTTATCTTTTCAAAGTACGGATTCAATTCCGAGACCGTTTTTCTAGAGAAATCGCCTTTTAATTTTAAGAAATATTGAATGTTCTAGAGTCCAAACGAATGCGATGTTTCGGTTTATTTTTGCTGCAATTGAGATTTTTTTAATGCGTTTGAATATTGCTATAACAGAATTCAAGCAATCAGGAAATCTAGATACCAGCAAGTAAATAATTTTCTTGAAGTAAGGTACAATTTTAGCATTGGAAATATCAACGTGCATATAAATAAACATATATTTTGAAAAGATTTTACATTTATTTATCTTGTATTTTTAAATAAAATTCTTTTCAATAAACTGAAATTAAAAACAGCTGATTAATTCATCTTTCTCTCTCTGTGTGTATGTATATATATATATATATATATATATATATATATATGCATTTTAGGAGGCAAGCTGCTTGTTAAATGTCTTGTAATTGCTTTGCATAAAATAATCATATTCGTTTTCAAACTATTTGAAGGGGATAATAGACATGGTGAAGAATTTTCATGTTTGATGGACAAGTGTTGGATAATCGTAAAAATAATAATAACCAAAAATATCGAGTTTTTTACATTCATCAATAATAAATTCAATACTGAGAAATATTTGATATTACATTTGTCAATTCCAGTAAGATCAATCCAGGTAAAAATATAACTAGTTTGATCCATTTAAATTCGAAAAACGACGTCAATGAGCAAATAGCATTTATGATTAACATAAAAAAATATGACATTAGAAAAATGAAGGTCGAGTAATTCATTTTGTAAGAACGGTTTGTTTAATAGATTAGGTATTTTTCCTGAAAATTGTAAGTAGGTTGTTCAGCTGCATCACCAAATAGTGAAGGCTTAGCTAATTCCTCTGCATATGTAGAGGCGTTTCACATTTTTTTTTTTTTGATCGAGTAGATTAACACATTAAGTGCCAAGCTTGGTTAGGTAATCTTTTCATTTAGGCTGCGGTTTCCGATTTCATCGATATAATAGTGGTTCTAAACGTGTGCAAGGTTGCGATAAGTTTGTAAAATATAAGTATGTTCTGATATATTTCTTTTTTTTTATCGATATCTGTAGTTGTATTCTCTTAGAAATGTTTTCTCTTCAACCAAATATTTATGATTCGTGTTCCAATGCAGTTCAATAATACTCTCTGAAATTGTTTTGGGCGACAGTCACTGTTCCACTACTCCAACTCCTCTCTCTTCCCGAGGCACGCGAAAAAATCTGATTAACCGGATGCTGCGACACTACTGGTGGACACTTAGGCTGACGTCTAAGAGTCTTCACCAGTCACGGTATAATCCTCCCATTAGAAGCCCGTCCGGCATCGATAAGGGATATCCACCCCACATTATTTCTCTACTCATTATTCTTCTATAACAAGAACCAATCGTCATTCCGGAAGTTTCTTATCCCCATATCTGAGATGCCTTCCGTGGGGGTTAGGTATATTGTGTTACGATCTTAAATTATTTAAATTTTATTAATGGAAAAATATTTTTTAATTGTATCAAAAAGTTACCAATTATAATCGCGGTCTGAAAAAACTATACTGTCAATAACCACTGATTGGTGTGATCCGAGTTAAAAATACACAATCAATCATCGATAATTATCACAGTCCGGACAGAAAACATAAGAATCAGTGGCATATTTAGGTATATAATGCCTCCAAGTAGTGTAAATTATGAAGCCCTATTTCGATAAGATGATTAATTTCGCCGCATTTTTTACTTGTTAATGATTTATCTTAGATAAACATAATTAATTTATGAATATTTATTTGTGTTTAGTTATCTATTATGACTCCACAGCATCTGGTAACCAAATTTGTACACAGCATTATCGAAGTAGAGGTTTGGTTTTATAAATAACACATATGATTATAAGGAAATATAAAGGAACCTGACCAATTATACTTATAAAGTGTTAGTATTATATCATTCATAGATATACATAAATGAAAAATATATTATATAATTCAAAGAAATACATAAATAAATAAATTTATGTATTTCTTCATAAATTTATTTAGTTAGCAACTAGGAAAAATAAAAAAAATTTAATGAATCGGCTTGCCATCTCAGCTTAACGGCCCTAGGCAATTGTCTAAATGGAAATCCGTCACTAGTCTGTGGTGCTTAACGTATTAAATACCTGGTTCTTAAAGGGAGGGAAGAGTATCTTATTTTTATTTTGAAATGATTGCACACTAAAAAAAAACATAATGCTAGACGATCTATATATATGTTATAGCCAAAATTCCGCCAAATTTGCGAACTGATCGAGAGATGTAGGTAAAATTCGATTATTAGAATCTCTTCTGCCTGATTCTTCGTGATGCTGCGCATACCCAAAAACAACAGAGCTATATTAAGTCTATGAAATTGTGCACTCCGAAAAAGTTCAATACTAACAATGGATTGTCAATAAGATCCTGCTTGGAGAGGCTCATACAAATGTGATCAGGTGAAAGCTCTTCTTAAAACACTTGGGACAGACTTCAAAACACTTAGAACCCTCAGAATATTTCATAATCATATAATCAAGAGTCAGAGAGCCCCTTGGACGACTATTCTTACACCAGTGATGTACTGGTGGAACAAGCTAAGTGGTTTTATTTTGACTTTTAGTCCTTCATTGGTGGTAACAAGATCTCTAAGAAAAACAGAACAAAAATCATCTGTATTTTTACCTTTTCATCTTGAGATTTGATGTAGTCGTGTTTGTCATTTTTGCTATCCTCCGTATGCATCTGAACTGCATTCCTTGGAATATAATTATCTCAAACGCCAGTTGCTTTAGATAAATTGGAAGATCATTTTGCTTGTACACTTGAACAGGAAGTTCAGTATGGTAAAATATACCAGCAAGACCCTCAAACTCTGAGAAAAGCAGATGTTCTATTTCATAAACCAAGACTGCAAAATTTATTGTAGTATTAACCAGATAAACACTTCTTCTAAGTCCTAGGAGTTGAATATCTGCCTCATCAAGCACAGTGTCATTGGGGCAAAAATTCCGTAGGCTAGTGATGAGGTTTGAATCTGAGGTTCTGCAGGTTTGAATCTGGTACACAATAATAAATTGGATATCCATATTCCAGAATAGGCCGAATAAGAGAAATACAGGTGTTTCTGAGAATAGTAGCGTTAGCTCCCCAGTCACGTACCAAGATATATTTTAGTATGTTGAGACGTCCCCTAGCTCTCAACACAAGATGATCTATTATTTATTACTCAATATCTTAGAATCCAGAACAAAAACCGATATATTTTGGATGTTTAATGACAGATAGCATATTCACAGACATGCCAGACAGTACGATTCAACCGTTGATTCGATTAGGATAAGCCGTTGAAATGCATCCTACACAAAGAAGAGAAAATCATTGTACATGCAAACTAACATGTAGACGGAAAGTTTTTTATCTCATAAAGGTCTAAGACTTCAAAAAAAATTTAAAATATCAAGCTCAGACATTTTGATGATTATGTAAATCTTTTACATAAGGATTAACACGTTGACTGAGGAAAATGTGAAATTTCTGATTCATGAAATCATTCATCATTTCATTAAATCATATTATGTTCTCATGAGATAACTCATTGTCGTTTCCCAGGACAAGAAAGAGAATTTCAAATTATTTTTGTCAATGTGTTATGAAGATTTCAAAATAATTAATTTTATGGGGATATATCTTTATAAACTTTGTAAGTTTTGATTTTTGATGGGATAAGAATTTCACTTCCAATTTTTTTGGAATATTAGGTCTAATATTTGAAGTTTTGAATCTGAGTGGCATGGTAAAGAGTTAAGAAAAGTATGAAAAAGCTTAGTCGGTCAGTTAATTTTTTGGATAAGAAGTATATAAAGAGAAAATAATGTTGTTCAGCGTAATTTCTCAAAAATTCGGCCCCAAGTTGTCCATGAAATCTCCTCAAACATTTCAAAGCTCTCCCGGGTCCAAAAAAATATATAATTAAAATCACATTTGTTTGTGGAAAAGAAAACTCAAAATTGCAATGAGCTCCATACCTGAAATTTGAAATCACTTTTCACAAATTTTACACTTCCTGTCAAATTTTGCAAGAAATCTGTTTGTGAGAAGTCTGTCTGTCCTCCATATTCATATGAAAATGATATTTCAAAAATGCAAAAAACTATGATGGGTGATATTAAATGTAAATTTACCATTATAATTGTAGACCCATCTCAAACTTTAGATCGAATCTGAAAAAGGGTTGATTGTCTGCCAATCTGTATACTTCCAACTGTTGGGGGGGGGGGGGGCAAGGGCTTGGGGCGGTCTTATGTCAATCGGTATATTGAAAGTATGTGAATACAATAACCGGAAAACACAGCGACTTAGGCAAATAAAATTTTCCACACTCACTGTCTTAATTAAGAAGCACAAAATGTGTCATAACATAAAGAAAGGAAAACACTTATGCTAATTTATAGTGGATTCTTAAAAAAAAAAAGATTTCGTAGATAAAATCAGTCCGATAAGTATTTAGTAGAAAATTATATAGTAAGGGCCGGGGGGGGGGGGGGGAATAAGAACACCAAAACTAATAAAAAAAATGGTTTTAAAAAGTTTTTTTTTATTAGTTTAATAGTAAAAAGAATACAATTTTATGTAAAAAGATACAGATCCCAAAATATATTAGTCCTGAATAATAAATTTTAATCACAAAATTACTGTACATAAAATCGATATATTCTCTGTAACATTTTTTTTTTTTTTTGTCATGAATTAATAAAAGCGGAAAAATATTTGCACAACTTTTCTGGGAAATCGAATTAAGAACTTATCCCTTTTTATGAAAGAACAAAATACGTTTTACTGCAGCAAAATATTTAATACCAAATGTCTATTTTATTCTGAAAAGCGAGTTATCGCCTTGCTATAATTTTTTTTCCCAGAATTACTTCATTTCAATGCAGCTGTCAAATCCTTGATAAGGACGAAAGACACCATTTCCAATTATGTAAGCCATCGTGAACTGAGGTTTTATTCCAACACCAAGCTCATTCTTTATAAACTTTTACTACAGTACACCAACATAAACGGATGGTCACCTATTTTTCCAATGATATGAATTAAATTCTTTGTCCAATCCTCGTCTTTTAATATTTTTACTTTCTCGCATATGTAGCATAAAGAATACTTTCGTCAAAAAAATTCGAATTCCAGATTCTGAAGAATCTCCACATTTTAGACTTACCTGAGTTCGAAAAACACATTTTTGTAAAATAGTTTATTTGTATGTGACAAAGATAACCCAAGAACGCTTTGAGCTAGACCTTCGAAATTTAGTATACAGTCTTAACACCAAATTTGTAGATTTCTATCAAATTTTGTATAAAATCTGTTCAGAGGAAGTTCGTCTGTCGGGCTGTTCGAATATAAGTTAACACAATAACTACAAACTGAAGAGAGCTAGATAGATAAGATTCAGTGCACAGATTTAACATCTGTAGTGTAGACATCTATCAAATTTTGAGCAAATCCAACAAAAAGTTGAATGTCTGTCGGTCTGTACTTTCAGAAACATGTAAACGTGATAACTCAAAAACGCAATGATTTTTAAATATAACAAATTTTATATGGGATTTTGTGGCTATATGTCCAATTTTTTGTCAAATCTTTGTTCCATATATTTGAGAAAAGTTTCGGATACTATTGACAGCATGATAGGAATTAATCGCCAAGGATAATATGATAGATTCAGTAAAAATGCTAAATTCTCGCCAAATGTATATTTTATAATTATTGCACGCCACTGCCGTGCAAGACGTTTCCTAGCATGACAAGTTTATTAGAGTATGCGAGAAAGTTTTTGAGAGACCACTCCACCTGATTGATTTCTCGTGTATAAATGTATAAAGATTGTAATCATTACAAACAATTTAATCTTGAAACTTTGATGAATCTACATGTTTTGAATTTCCCGATCCCAGTTTGAAATTTGTGCGTATGAATAATGATAATTCAAAAACACACTGAGAAAGAAAGATTAAAGTACATATTTAACTTGGTAAAAAAAAAAACTGTAAAAATTGTTTTGTTCTATTAATTCTGTTGAAGTTGTTAAAATTATTCAGTTCGAATAATTCTGTTGATAGACAAAAATTGTAAATTTTTATCTATCAATATGAAATTCTGCGTGCAGTTTATGACAAGAATCATAGTTATCGCTTGACAAGGGATTCTAAAACCCTCCGCGCCTTTGCGCATGCGTTAGGATGGGTTCAATTCGTCAAAACAGGGGTGAGATGAAAGATGAAAGGAGGGGATGCTTACATTTAACAATAAAATAAACTCGGATTACTCGCAGCCTGAATTAAAATAATACGGGAAAAAACGGCACGATTTAATAAAAATCTACCTTTCAGATGCTAAACTTGTATACGAAATTTTAAATACCTAGCGCTCCTTACATTTTATAGTTATCGTGTGCATTTGAACTCGAACAGCCAAATAATTTCCTCTAAAAGGATATCGTTTAGAAGTTGGTAGAAATTTACTAATTTGATTTAAAGGCCACATACCGAATTCCACGTCTAGCTCAATGAGATTTTCAACAGTCAAATTCACTGAAAAACAGACATAATTCCAAAACTATGTTTTTCGAATTCGAAGAAGTCTGAACCGTGGATATTCCTCAAAATTTCAAGTTCGAATTTATTTTATTTATTTATTTATTTATTTATTTTGAAGATAACAATATTTTCTCTGTATACTTCGTATACATGAAAGTGAAAATTGAAGAGCGAAAACGTTTTTATGCGAAATTTAACAAAGCGTGTGTTTCTCTCTTCGACTTTCTCTAGGAGCATTTCCGACTAGGCAGCTGCCTAGGGTTGCTAGGCTGAGAAGGAGCTGCAGGAGCTTTAATTTTCACGTCAATTAAAACCTTTATTTTTCTAATTGCTAAATCAACAGATTGGTTGATTTATATTAATTTGTATATGCATTATATTAGGATACCCTGTCAGTTTCTTTCCTATTTCTAATATGAAATGAATACACAATATTTACAGTTTAAGATATTATTTATTTTGTTATATAAGAACCCATTTGCTCTAATGCCTTCTTCCATCTCTCAGGAAGCCTCATTATACCTTCTTTCCAAAAACGTTGTGTTTTAGACAAGAAATAATCCTGGAGATGCGCTTTTATTTCGCTGTTGGATTTAAAGCGCTTATCACGTAGAAAAATTTTTAAGGATAGAAAGAAATAATGGAGCGAGAACTGGAGAGTATGCAGGAAGCGGTAAAACATCCCAATCAAACTGTAGGAGCTTCTCTCTTACGACTAATGTGTGGTCTCGCGTTGCCATGATGAAAAACAACGCATCGTCAGTTCATTAATTCTGGCCGGGTTTTTTTTTTTTTTCCCTTCCTTTTTTTTGCTACGGCAGCTTTTAATTAATCCAGTTGATGACAGTATTTCGTAGAATTTATTGTTTCATCATGAGGAAGAAGTTCGTAGAATTTATTGTTTCATCATGAGGAAGAAGTTCGTAGAAAATTATGCCTTTCCAATCCCACCAAATCGACAAAAGAACTCTTTGGGGGTGTAGTAGACCGATGACATAGATGGCTAATAGATAAGCATGCATGTTTGCACAAGCAGGGTCAGATAAGACCATTCATAGCACGATGAGAAAGAAACTTTTGGGATAACCTAATATATACTAAT
>JAPMOR010001042.1:40902-55841 GCA_026543865.1 Argiope aurantia
TTGTCCGCCAATTATTCTTTATTCTATTTTAATGCACTATAACTTAGGACTTATTGATTATTCTAAATACAACAGTTTTTGCAAATAACAGTTTTAGGAAAACATTAAACGAATGTTATATACAGACTATCATAAAAATAAATTATTCAACAGAAAAAATTTATTTAAAAATACCATAAATTACTACCCAAAATTTAGGTTATCATTCGTTCAAACAATTATAGGAGATTAGCTAAGATAAATTATATATCAACTGCAAAATTTCTTAATAAGGCATTAATTCAACAGTCTGAGAACAATTTTTTTGTGGTTCAGTTTATTTTAAATAATTTCTCACAAAATATTCAACATACAAATATATTATATAGCATCTGATTTCAACTAAATATAACATTTCATTCAAAATTAAAATTTCTAATATATTTAACTAATATATATATAACTACAAGAAACTATAACAAAATAAAAAATAAAAACAATTTTCTAACATTTTCAACAGCATAATAATTTTTTATCATTATTATTCCACATAACTAACACTCAATAACTGCACAATGAGCAATATTTAGAAATAAGACTGATCATAATCTCATCACCCGAGGAAAATGCAATGCACATAAAAGTAAATTCTTAACATCACAATTGATTTGGCTTTGAAATGACTTAAAATGAGATAGATTACTTGAATAACGAAATAGTTTCACATTTTACTTAATGGGAAATGTGTACAGTTAAGCAATTAGATAGAAAACTGTAACTAAGTGGAAAATAATTAATTTGCATTCATTAAATTAAATATTGACAATATGAGCACCAAGGAAAAGAAATAAGTGCAGTAAAATCTCTTGTAATCAGAAATATTAAAATAATTACATTTTTGAAGACACAAATATAAATCTGAAATTTAGGCTTGTAAAATTCTTATATACATTTTCTTGATGATGGCAAAATAATCGAACGTATGCAAAGAGGGGAGATGGCCAGCATATCAAACATTGTTAACTTCATTGAAATTTATAATGTTCATTTGTGTTAGGAAATGATGCTACAAAATTATTAACTAGCTAACTTATAAAACTATTATAAATTAGCTGCTAAACCAGTCCCTTCTCGGAATTGAAATATATTTATAATATCTTTAATTTAAAAACTAATTTTTATGATTTTTTATAATACACACAACTCTTTCATTACAGTACACTACTTGATTAATTGTCTTTGGTCCTCAGTCGCTCAAAATTCAAGAGTATATCAGTTCTTTCCTTTTTTCAATTATTTTAGGCCCCGTTAGATAAACTAATAAGATTTTTTTTTTAAGTTTCCAAACGATACAAAACAGAAATTTTTTTTTGGGGGGGGGGAGTGTTAGAATAGATTAGTCTCACTGTTATCATCTAATTAACACCAATTAATTAACACAAAATCGTCTGTGTTAATTTCTTTATAAAATTAATAAAAATTAAAGAAATATTACACAGAAATAAATTTGATCTCGCTAAAAAATGTAAAACTTTAAATTTTAAGATGATATTAAAATATTTCAAGCAAGATAAATCATTCCGATGCTAGTGTAGTAAAACAGCAGAATTTCAGTTAATTCTAATTAAATGAATATTTATTTAACTTTTGTACCTTGAAAAGCTGATTATATTTCCGCTTGTCCTAAAGAATAAGTATACAAAGTTTGGTTGAAGTCGGCCTAGTCCTTAAGATGAAAAAAAAAGAAATATACATATATACAGAGACACAATGACTTTTTTTATGGATAGCATCACAAAAGAAGAATAAATAAACTTTTAGAAAACAAATCTTACTATCTGTAAAAAAAACTTTTATGATATCCTTATGGACATCAGTGGCTTATCAAAATATGTAGCGCAGAGGGCATGATATAATTATTTCCCTCTTAACTGCCATCGGTGGTTCAACAAGGATAAGTAGAGTTTGAGACAAAGTATTATTTTTTCATTCCTTCCTTATATTTCACCTTAAAAAGTGATATAAATACATTAACGTTTCGAATTCCATGGCGCTCTCTAAAATTGATGCACAGGTTATCTATATTTCCACAACCTTCCATCGCTGTGCACTGTCAGACATAACAATTTGTTGGAGATTACAAAAGATTTTACTGTATTAGACTGAAAATGAATGCATTACTTCCTCTTGTTAAAAAAAAAAAATCACAATGTTTAAGCTTGAAAAAAAATTATAGGGATCTCTTAATGAATGATGCTATTTAATTCCCAAAGTATTTTGCAGTAGGAATACATTTTTATTTGGAATAAATATAACGAATCCTGAGATGCATGTAAATTCAAAAATCTTTTAAGGAATTATATATTCTATAGATTTTATTACAAATTCAATTTAAAATTGTGCACCTTAATTAACAAAAATGGATACAACAAATACATGTTCTATATATTCGATATGTCTAAACACATATTTCCAACAACTAAATATTTTTAATGAAAACTGATAGGCCCTTTTCTTTATTTATGATAATAAGCCATCCATTTATTTACCTACACTGCAGTGAAATTTCCTGCTTCTAATAACATTCAATTCAGTTTCTTTTACTAGTTATTTTGCCTTTCCTATCGTATTATATTATTCAAATTCATAGGTAAAATTTCTTCACACGTCCTCCATTTCTTTAAATCTTTTTTTTTTTATTCCCTCTTCCTACTCTTATTAATACCACATTTCAAGAGAATCTCAATGTCTTTTAAATGCATGTTGCAGGGCAATTTCACCATATCACTCAACTGTTTACAGTTTAGTCAAACTGAATTTTCAAACTCTTGGACAACATTATTCAAACTTGATAAGCCATCATAAAATGTTTATGGCCAAAATAATTATCATGTGTATAAATCAAACATAAAAACACACGGACAAAACTATATTATCAAAGGAAACTTGTAATTACTAATTGATCTTACCAAGACACTAAGGATTTCTCACCATAAAGATTACATACATACAGACTGTATAAAAACAATTTTCTACGTTTTGGAAGACTTCTGTAAATAAACATTGCACTTCATTGGTTTCAGAAGCAATACATCCATGTAAAACATATAAAAAAATCACAATAACCAAGAGATAAACTTTTTTAAATTTCAACAACACTACTAATTAAAAAAATGAAAGACTGCTTTATACTTCAAAGTAGTAATAAATTCTTCCATAAAAAAATTATTGCTTTAAGCATTTTATTCATTGCCTGATTATTAAAATATGCATACACAATCAACAAAAAAAATTGAAATCATTAAAACTAAAAAGATAAAATGGAATCTAATTTCATGAATCTCTAGTTTAGCATTAGATTATTTGAATTTTAGTTTGCTACTGACTAAATATTTTGATTAAACAAACAGTTATAATGTAAAAATATAGAAGCAAACTAAAGTTCAAACCAAAATACACTGAATTAAATTTATTCAAATATACTCAGTTCCAACTAAAATCACTAATTTGACTAGTTTTAAAATTAACAAAAATGAAATCATGAGTAAATGCAAAAATAAATGGTTAATTAAGATAAATTGATCATATTATATATACTACTGTTTAAACAAAGAAGGTAAATGTATTAATAAAACTCATATGAAAATATATGTTTCATGAATTCAAGGAATGGTAAGAGGGTAAAACATACCATTAAAACATTACACATACATCAGAATTTTCATAAATAATTTATCAAAGTATAAATAAAAGTTGAAATATTAAAATTTTAAAAAGTAATCAAGTAACGATTTCAATAAAAAAAAATTTAGAGAAGAATATTGATGTTAGTCAATATTACTAAAATGAGTAATGTAATCTGAGTTATTGTTCATTTATTAAATAATTCTCATTTTATATAAAATATAAAATTCATTAATAAATTTTGAAATAATCAGAAAAAAAATTTCAGCAGGTTAATATTCACAGTGATATAAACCATTAGAATTAAATGAGAAACTCATTAAAATAAGAAAGTTTCCAATTGGTATAATATGAAATCAACAATAAAATATTTCTTAATCAGTCATATATAAACATAAGGACTAGAAACATGAATAATCATAGGTCTTGACATGTCAGTATAACTGGAGGATTTTCAATGTCATTTTTGCTCTGAATTAATTGCAGCTCCATAGTAGCTACAGATTTGCCCTTCCCTAGAATTTACAAAAAAATATTTTTAAGATCTTTTGGGAAAAATTTATAAAATATACTTTTAAAAATATATTTTTATAAGTAGAGTCTAAAAATGAAAGATCTTATAATTTAATCAAAAACTTAAGGATCAAAATAAAAACAAATAAAAGTAACAGAAACTGGTTAAAAGAATCTAAATAAATTGAAATTCCAATCACCTTCTTAATATATAATTTGTAATGAATAATTATGAAATTTCTTTATGATATTCACTGTAAATTAATTTCCTCTTGCTTTTAAGTTTTCTTTCGACACTCAGATTTTTGATTAAATAATTACTTTCTACTTTTTGATGTACCAAAAAAGTACATTTTAAAAACTTATAATTTTTATTATTTTTAATATTAAGGTTTTAATAGATTTCATAATTCATTATTATAGATATTACTGAATCTTGTAATCATTTTTTTTTTCAAAATAGCAACTAATTGGTGTTATTGAAATTAAAACAGAATTTATATCCAAATTAAAATAGGAGTATAAAACCAAAGAGAAAGTGCGCAAAATTTCAGAGCTCTACCACATCAGGAAGTGATTAAAAAATCAATTACAAAATTCTATCAATACAAATATAAAACTAGCCTAATTAATATAAAGTTAGTAAAAAAGATCTCCAAAACTTACTTTCAGCATAATCTAAGGTCCTCTTTAAAACACACTGTAAAGAATTTACAGCATTCTCACATGACAGCTAAAATAAAAATTAAATTATAAACTTTATTACTAATGTATAAACTGAATATGCTTCCAATTATTAAGGGATTATAACTACCAATACATATATAAAATTTACTAAAAAAAGAATATATAGAAAAAATCAAATAATAAACTAATATTAATCTAAATATGTTAATAGCTTTTTATGACAAAAAATTTAAAGTTTAAAAGCAAGCCTCCATTTTTATAAAATTTAGAAAACTATATTTTCACAAAAAAAAAAACTTTCTTACAGAAAAATTTTGTTTACAACCTTATTTCTACACATAATGAAGTGCCTCCCAACAAAAAGGTACTTAAAAATTCAGTCATGATAATTATATTATTTTTAATAAGTTCAATTATCTACAAATTCAAAAGAATTTTTTCCTTCTCTTTCAAAAGACATATTCAGTTTTAAAATAATTTATACCTTTATTTCATTAATTCATTTAGTGAAAAGAAATGTTTTCATGTTATGTCATAATGCAAATTTAACTGAATCATATATTTATTTTTATTAGAATTTGCACCTTTTAGCCAAAATATTTACCGTCTTGTAAAGTTTTTCATTAAAAAAAATTCCAAAACTACTAGTAAACTTTTATTGAAATTAAAAGCAGAATTTTTAAGATTAAAATTATACAATATATATATATTAAAATTATACAGTATAGACACATATTGTATGAGGAATCAAAACATACTGTTATTCAAGCTTTATTAATACTAGGAAACAATTTGAACCAAAAAGCTTTAATCAATTTAATAATATCAATATAATTGTTAACAAATAATTACCCAATTAACTAACTACATCATAACAAAAAATGACACACAAGAATATCTTGTTAAACTATAAGGACTTAAGAAAATAAAAAAAGAATAAAATATTTTTTCAAAGAAATAAATATTTTCATTAAATGTCACGAAATATTATTCATTAATAGCCATGGAATATCACATAAGAAAACTAGAACTAGGAATTTTTAAGAAAAATTCCAAAATAAATTTCCAAATGTCACAAAAAAATGTCAATATCACAAAATGAATTTTTAATAGCTTATACTTATATTATAAAAAGTTGCAAAGCAAAAATAAAAACATACTTTTAAATCTCCATCTGTTTTAGCCATCCAAGCTAAAAGAAGAGCAGAAAATAAATCTCCAGTACCAGTAAATGAAGAAGGCAATTTGGGAATATCCATTGATACCAGACTTTTTGAATTTTCTTTTAAATAAAAAAGTCACATGAAAAACAATGTAAAGTTATAAATAATTGGAAAGAACTGATTTATTAAATGTGTAAATATGATTCTTCCTTTTTTTTAAATAAATACAATCTGAATACAAATTTTAGTTTATCGCAAAATTGTTTCAGAAACTGTCCTTGGTAGGTTTGATGTCAATCTTTAATAATAACAATATTAATATATATTACCTATTTAAAATATAAATAATAATTATTTTTACTTCATTTAAATGCCGAGTTTTAAGCCAGTAAAAATTGACATTTGCAGAAAGTTTTTTTCTATATTTTTATTATTATTTCACAATAAAGTAAACGTTCTATTTGCTGATGGAAATTAATGGTGAATTTGGTCCATAAAATATATTTTTTACACTGTTATTTGAGAGATTTAAAATAATGGTTTCAGTACACTAAAAAATCAACATGGAGAAACACCAGAAAGTGCTAAGATGTAGAACTAGAAATACCATTGAATAAAATACAGTACTGGTTAAATACAATTGAAATAGCATAAAGTTGCAAACTATGCATTGCATAATATTTATATTCAATGACCAAGGTTCAAAAGTAAAGAAATTAGTCATGTATGAATTAAAAAGAATACACATGAATGGTGAAAAAATAATGCAAATACATATGCAAACTGTTGTATCAAGGTCAAAAATGGAAAAAAGCAAAATATTGCATTAAATTCTTGCAAAGAATAAACAACTGGTTCATTATGGCAATATTGAATGGATGCATCACGACTAAGACTAACAGTGCTGAAACAGAACAGTAATATTAAAATTATTTAAAGTGGTGATGCTAATGTTATGGGATTGAAAATCAACTAAATATGACAGACAATCAGTGACATCAGTCAATTTAAAAGAAATATATATCAAAAATTATTTATATGTTTAAAAAAAACTAGGAAAGATTGTTTTGCATAGCACTGCTTGTTATTATATTATTCAATGAAATGAGACACATTTAACTGTGATGTGTTGAAGCCTCCTCCCATATTCACCAAATGATGATTCAGATTACTATTTGTTTCAATTCATGCAGAGTGCTCTTTCTGGGGAGTGGTTAGGTCACTATATAGAAGTTGACTTGATGACCAAATTGAATTAAAACTCTCTCATTGTAAGGTGTGTGGGGGGAGGGGGGTTGAACAGATGTATAAATATTGTTATTTCTGAAGAAAAATACTGTGTATAATTCCATTTTAATGCATCTAATATTTATTCTACAATAAGACATGGTAAAAATCTTATCCCTTTTACAATACATACAGGAATACTATGCAAGAAAACAAAACAGGATGTTTTTACCATTTTAATTCTACATTTATTAATACAAATTGATACACATGCTAGATGTTTTTACCATTTTAATTCTGCATTTATTAATACAAATTGATACATATGCTATTATGACTAAAAAAATCATTTTTAATGTTTACTGATTTTTGCTCTAATCATTAGGTAGATATTAAAAAAATATATCAATTCACTTTGCATGATTTTATAAAACTGATTACAAAATATTGAGGGACAAAAAAAAATTATGATGCTTCATTTTTCACTAAATACTGTTTGTTATAAATTTAAGAAAAGTCATGTAACAGAACTCCATATTAGAAATGCCAAAGATAAACCAATTTTTTTAATAAAGAATTATTAGAGGAATTATTTTTCTTACGAAAATAATTAATCTAGAAGGACCAAATGGATTCCAATAGCATTCATCTTTTTTTACGTCTCTCATAATATTACAATACATAGAATTTTGTTAGCATGGATGCCCTCTTGTATTTTGCATATTTTATAGATTCATTACTTAAAATTATAATACTATATGTGCACTTAATCCTAGCTTTACTTTCTTAGCTGTTAAATTATTATTTACAATCAAAAATCTAATATTTAAAAATCCAATATTTTTCTTCATAATTTTGACTATACAACTATTACATTTTTCCCTTTCTCCAAAAGAAAATTTATCATGCATAAGAATTGACATAATAAACCCATTTTTATGAACACCATGTCAAATTACAAAAAAAGAAAACCATATTTTCAGCAACATGACCATAAATTTAGATTTTTATGAAATCTAAACACATTATCTTATTCATCCATTTTTTTTAACACATTCAAAATAAAATTTTGGTATTCAGTTCTATTTTGAACAATAAATTAAAATACTGTCATAGTTTCATAAATAACTACAATATGCAGAAATGATAAAATAAAAAGAAAAAGTGAGAAAATAAAATATTTTGATAATATTTTGTATATTTATCAAGAAAATAAAATATTTTGTTTCAACCTAAGATAAAAAATGGTTACATCAAAATACATTAACATATTCATATCAATAAAAAGTTAATTTGAATATGAAAGTTTTTCTTAAATATATAGTAAGAAATATTTTGTGAAAAACAAAAATAGTAACAATTCTTTTTATCTCTTTGTCTCACACTGTATTATGCTCTATATCAAAAGTTATGAATTACAATATATAAAAGCTATCTAAAAATCAATCAAACAAATTATAAAACTTACTTAAAATTGAACTTCCAAATAAATGAAGCTTTTCTGAATTCTCCAATTCTACACTAGACAAAATAACAGTTTTAACTCCTTTTTCATGAAATGCATCCATTACACTTGTAATATTTTCTCTGGATTTGATTTTTATCCCAGTTAATAGTCTAAAAATTAATCAAAAAATAATTAATTTTTCATTATTTTCTATATTTATGAAAATGAAAGAAATATAAGAAAAGAAAAAAAGCAAAAGTTTAAAATAAATGGTAATTTTTAAACTTATACAGAAAATTAATTGAAAAATCAAAATATATAATTATAAATTATTAAATTTCAACTGATTAAAATTTTTTCATTATTTTTCAATATTTTAGTAGATTATATTCCATATCTTTTATAGATCAAATTATATCAGTAACAATTATTATATCACAGTGAATAAATTGCATTTGATAACTGTTTCTTTAAAATCTTGTTTTAAATGTAAAATCAATTAATTTTAAGACAAGAGAAACTAAAATTGCATGCATGATTACTAAAGAGGATTATAAAAGGTTAACTTGTAAAAAATATACTTTCATTTTATATCTATTGGTTTTCAGAAGACATTTACTACATGGCTTTGACAAGAATGTGACTGAGATGAATATCAGGATATCGGACAAATTTATTTTAATACATTAAGAGACATCAATATAATGTTTATTATAAACTTTTTTTTTCTATGACATGCTTTTTATTCCATACTTTTTTCCTCAAAAAAAATGCATACTTTTCTCAGTTTCAGTGTTTGTCTGAAGTTGAAAATTCTAATGTCAACTTGTCAGAGCCTGGGAATAGCATGCAAAAAAAAAAAAAAATCATTAAATCTACTCTCACATACGACAAAAAATGTTTAAAAAAAGCATGGCATTGTAATTTTAATATTGTTATAAAAATTTCACCAATTATTAAAAAATAAAAACTACTGGGAGAATAGCCAAGATTTGATTCATACTTCCATCAGTAAAAGTAGTTATAGCACACAAATAATATCATCAACAATATATTAGTTAAATATGAAGCCATATAAAGCCATATATAATGGCTTCATATAAAATATGAAGCCATATAAATATATTTGTGTCTTTTTAGAATTTAGCATGCAAAAAAAAGTGTTATAAAAATATGCCAACCTTATGATGCTATTAAAAAGATTTTAAAAAAATCTTACTCAGCCTCATATTGATTTGGAGTAATTAAATCCGAAAGAGGAATCAGTTTATCTCGATAAATTGGAAGTACCTCAGGAGGAACATACTGGAATTTTAAATAAACATTAATAAGTACAGTTAAATGCAAAAATAAATTCTTGAGTGCAGAAAATTTGAGCATTTTTAATAAATCAGATACTATTTATTCATTTTTGAATTTTAAAAATCATGCAGAAAAAGAAGAAAAAAAAATCCTGTTTCAATCTGTTCTTTTTAAAAAAATTGTCCAATATTTCATGAAAATAATTGAAATATTGGACAATTTTAATATTATTAAGAGTTATAACTAAATTTAAAGAGCAAAAGATGTTGAAATGCTAATCTGTTTAAATATTTATAAAGCTGCTTTTTCAGTAATATGATCCTTATTATATTTTAGTTTGTCAAAATGAAAAATACTTAAAAAAAAATACAGAAATTCTGAATTTAAATAAAAAAGACTATAGATGATTTTATTACGTATAGTTATTTAAAAATTTTATAACTTAAGTTACATGAAAACAAATTATTTCTTGTCAAGCAATAACATATTTATTTTATGGATATATTGCTAAAAATATTTCAAGAATATAAAATGTGATAATAGCTCACCATAACACCATTGTCACCCATTACAGGATCACAAACTGAAAAAGAAAATACGCATGTAAAACCAGTTTATCAAAATTTTCACTGATTTTCATTAATACATTATACAATATCATATACATAATACATATATCAATAAAAAAATTATTGATTTGTCTAACAAATAGGAAGCTTATACAGAAAATTTAGATATTATTATATTTTGGTGTTTATTAAATGTCTACTTTTAATAAACTTTAGCCTTTAGCTACCAGTTTGTTCATTCAGATTATTGGCTTTTTTTTCTGTTAAATGATTCATGGAACATCTTGTAATTTGATATGAGTGAAAAACATAAATTCAATTGAATCAGCTTACTATAAATTAAAAAGTATATATTATGAAATAAAAGTTGACATGAAAATTCTACTTCAGAATTGCTGATTAGCAAAAACATGAGGTTGAATGTTTTGACGGATCAGCTTGAATTTGTCACAAAACTTGTAAACGCTGTTAAATACAGTATATCAAACTGATTTAAAAATATAATTAAGGGGGAAAATTCAATAGAAATGAAATTTATAGCATTAAAAAGGTAATTTTTTTTATCTTAAGATAATACAAGAACTATGTTTATAAGAAATTTTTTGAAAGATATAGACATCAATTTTCATAAATAAATTGTAACTATTACCTATTTGGCAAGAATTTATTTTTAGCCTTGTTTAAACTTTTTGTTTGAAGCCTATTTCTTTATTTCTTATATTTTCTTCTCTTTGACTGAAAGTACTTTGTAATAACATAGGTACAAACATCCGAGCCAAGATGCTCACAAAGAACAGTACTTGTAGAAATCAACAGCACAAGTAGAAAGTAAATCTCTTAATAGCAAAATGTAACAATGCTCATTATAATAGTTAAGTGTTGATAGCTCTGCTATCAACACTTCAATGAGAAAATTAATCACTAAAGCATCTTGAGTTTTCTACCAGAGCATGATGTCACATAGAATTTTTCAGAAGAATTCCGATTCCAGAATAATAATAGTCTGCTAGATTCCGATTCCTAAATTGTTGCCAAGCTGGAGTCATTGGCTTGTCATCCATTCAACATCCATTAAGAGTCCCTGTAAATCCCTCTTTCCAGCGATGACATCCGCAAGGCAGGGAAGTAGTATTACAGATTTATAATACTGTTTATTATACTATAGAATAAAAAATATCCTACCCCAAATTAGTAATATTCTTATCCTAAAAAAAGAATATTTTACTTCTGATCTTCTCACAATTTTATGAATTTCTTACTTTTAATTATTTCTTTTATTAAGTCTTTGTACTCCACTGCACCACTACAATGACATTAGACTGCAAACATATTTTGAACTAAAAATACATTATTCAATTTTTTTATTCGTTATCACGATGCAATTATTTTAATTAGCAGCCAAAATTAGTCACTGAAATATCATTAAAAGTCTGTCTAAATTGTTTGAATGAAAAAATTGATTTATACATACTTTAAGCCTAAGGAATACATGCATCTAATTTCGAGAATATTACAAGGGAGCATTATGCCAAAGTAATGCTTGGATTTAAAAGCATGAATGTTGATTTAAAACTGTAAAACACTGAAATAGTAACAGAAATGTTTTATGCAAATGAATTTTAAACGCATTTATAAAATATTTGAATCTTTCATTCTTATCTGTAATTTCTTCCACATATTTTCAATATGTTTTAATTTCATTATTTTACTAGATTTTCAATTAAAAATTTCTTTTCATAACTTTATTACACTAACAGAAACATGTTTAAACCTTTTTATTTTTATATTTTCTTAATTTTCAGTATGTTTTATGGTATTCAATATATTTTATAATATATAAAAAATATTAAAGAATCTAAAAATCAATATTTCTTAAATTAATTTTTATAAGGTGTAACCTCTGTGAAATAAATTTTAATCAAATTAATATATTAATAGATAATTAGAAATTCCAAAATTGAAAAACATTCTTTTTACATCAGAAACTAATAACTGCACATAATTTAAGAACTCTAGCACATAAAGAAGTAGTGAAACAATCTATTACAAAATTCTATTCTTACAAACATGAAATGTGCAAAGTTAATTCAAAACATTTAAAAATAAAACAAACATGATGATTATATTCTCAATTTTGAAAATCTATGGCAGTTCCACAATCACAAATATTAAAACATATTTAGTTCATTGCCACAAAAATTTAACAACTCCTCTTGTTTCTCTCATACAAACTTCTACTCAAAAAAATACTTAAAATTTCTATTACACTCTATACAAGATATAATTAATGAAGAGTTTATCAGCAAGGTATGAAATGAACTTTTTTTATTACCTATTTATTTCTTACTAAACCAAGTTGTTTTTCTACTACTACCAAGTTCTTATTCTATTTATTTAGTTGTTCTACTAAATAGTCTTCATTCATTTTTATAGCTACAATCATGAGGTATACTCATAAACTTATTTTTCTTTTTTTATTTCATTGGTTCATAAAACCAATTTTACTACTGAGATTACAGTCATAATTTTAAAAGAAAATTATGCAACATTCACTGATATGGAGACACACATAATATATCAAATAAAACCAGTTTAACATATTAAAACTATGAACATAACAGTATATAACAAAAAATGCACTTAATACAACAAGTTTTTTCTTTAACAGTAGCAATATTGATCAAAACACATAGATGCTTATTCTACTAAAAATTGAAAAGATTCATTAAGAAATATTTCAAGACAGCATTCAAATAAATTCAATATATTATATTTCTGATTCAAGTTATTTTTTATTTTAGGTTTGATTATATATTACCTTTTTCAAATAAAAATATTTCTTTATCACTTTTCGGAAATTTTAATTCCCTATTCTCCATCAAAAACATCTTTTCCCCCCCCCCCAATTCTCCGCATAATTTTTCAAACTTTGTTGGAAGTGTAAGCATTAAAATAATATTGCTTGTTGTATAACTAGAAAACTACAAAAATTCTGAAGGATTTTTAGAATAAAACACAGCTTAATAAGGATTAATGAATTTAGTTGAAAAGAATAAAATGTGACTTTAGACAAGACATATTCAATATGAAGTAAGTTTTGGAAAGGGTAAAAAAAAGCCTATATATTATGTTTATAAATATTTTAAAATTTATCTTAAATTACTATTCTTATTTTACTTTCAAATGGTTTGGTAGCCAATATGCTATTACATAAATTATCAGCTTCAAATTGAAATTGGAAAAAAATTTAATGAATTAATTCTCGAAAAATAAACAATAAGAAAAAGTTAAAACCAATAATCCAACTATCTTTCATGCACCTTTATTTACTTTTTTCAGTTAAAAATCTAATTTCGACTCCTCAAATGTGAAGCAGTTACTTATAATATTTATAAAACTGATTTAATTAAACAGTGAGCTAAAAAATACAGTGATAGATAGAATACAGTAAAAAACACCAAAAGGAATTTACAAAAAGTAAAAATTAGTTTAAATATATGTAATGATACTTTAACTCTAATTTCAATTTAATTAATTTCCAAGATTTTATCTTAATTTAGCCCATAGTAACTTCATTCTAAAATATTCTCTTATTTCATGATCCAATTCCACTTTCTCTATTTAATTAATTCAAGAGTAGCTTTGTAAAGACAGAATACCGTGTGAAGAGACAAAATACCAGTGATGAAACACATTCTTTTTAAAAGATCCCAGTGTTTCCCCTACCTCTTCGACCCACGTAACGAAAATCCCTATCGAAATCTTAATAATATATTAGCACTATGAAGAAATATTTTCCCTATCAAAATCACAGGTTATATAATACCAAATAAAATGTCCAAGAGCTTTTCTCTCATTCCGCTCTGTGTCGTTCTGTGTGCTCATCGCTTGTACATATGCCTGCTTCTTAAAAATGAAATAAAACGATGTCACGAAATCAAAAGTATCTTCACTGTCTTCCAACTGCATTCTGCTTCACGTAAATTAATGCTTACATATATATATAATAAGTTCAAATTACCTGCATTCTAAAAATAATTTTCTTATCAATCGAATTTTAACTTCACTGTAACTTTAACATCAAATTTGTAAAAGTCATTCTTTTTCCAATGGAATCAAAAAAAATGAATATAGTGTTAGAATCTTTTCTAACACTATATAAGCTTGGAATATTTTCTCACAATCACATTCTGTTGCTATCTGATTTTTTATTTCATTAACTATTCTGCTCCCACCATGATATGGACAAAAACTAAAATTTAGATAATTTCATTATATATATATATATATATATATATATATATATATATATATATATTGTTTTTACTGTAGACCTAAATATGCAAATTAGGAATACACAAAGGGATA
>JAPMOR010001042.1:65982-81484 GCA_026543865.1 Argiope aurantia
TATATATATATATATATATATATATATATATATATATATTATCAATTCAAAATGAGAATTATAAATGGAAAAAGCAGTTCTGATGTATAAAATATTAATTTAGTCAGCAGTGGCCTGATGTTAAGATTTCAACTTTATAATTGAAGGATCCAGGTTCACAATGTTTTTATATTACAAATCTCCCCATGTATTAGAATCTGATTTGGAATGCAGATCATATGTCTACCAGAAAATTTAACATGGAAGTTTAGAGAGGAAAGGCATTAGTTAAGAGTTTCTCATAGCCCTCATATTGCTTTACAACAAAACATTAATATAATTAAAAATTAATACTAACTATGTGCTGAATTAACATGTATAGTATTCAAATAATATCTTAATTTTTAATTGTACATTCTTAGCAGTTTTTCGCTTTTATGTCTTCTGATTATTAATAACAAAAGACACACAGTTGCGTGTTTCTTTTAATATTGGAAGTACTAATTTATTGGTGATGTCAACAGATTTTCTCACATTTTTGTATATTTTAACTCTATGATTACTTTATTTTCTCTGTCATTTAATTAGATATCATTATCTGACAAAATGCTAGAAAATTGAATCATTACAATTTACAGTTATCATTTATTATTTATCACTTTCATAATTAATGGCAATTATGTGTTTAATTTTCGATAGGTTCGTCCCTATACTTTTGCCATGAACCCTCTGCTGTCTAGTTATGTCATTGAATAAGTGACATGATTCTGAATGCTGAGAAATTGCCATTTCAAATCAGGAATGAAATAATGGGCCATTTTATTATTAAAAAATATATTCATAAAGTATTTTATGAATAATTATGACTAAAGTAGTTTTAAACTGATAGAATTAAAGCATATGTTTATATAATTTAAATTAAAATGAATAGTTTTGTACTATTGATTTATAGTTCTTTATATAATGGTTGATGGATTGGTGAGAATAATATAGAATAATTATTAATGGTATTAGTTTGGTTGAATTGAAAAAAAATACATTCTTGCATATAATTTTTATAGCATTTTTTATTTCTCATAAAAAATAAAATTATGCAGATTTAATATGAATTATACTGAATGAAAGAATTGGATTTGTTTTCATGTCTGTCTTGAGTTATTCTTCGATTTTCTAAAAAATATATATATATTATATGTTTTTTTTTTTTTTTTTGACAGAATGTACAAAAATGTTAGCTGATTTAGACAAAGAAAAGGAACAATATCATAATTGGATGAATTATATAGATGAAGTGTCTGTAAGTGATTTTTAAATGCTTTTTGGTGAAAGTATTCTTCTTTTTTATATTAATTTTTTATAAACTAATTAATTTGTTCAGGAATTAATTAATTGTTAATTAATATTTTTAATTCTGTTTCGTATGTTTTGTGTATTTATTTTAAGAATTGAGATTTATTTTAAGAATTTGAGTAGTATAGTAATATTACGGGAAACTCACTTAAAACTGCAAATTGAACATATGTTAATCCCTCTGTGATATTTAGAGAAAAAAAATTTTTTTTAATTCTCTTAAAAAAATGGAGATAATAAACATTTAAAAATGGGATCAATGTCTATATTTGACATTTTATAATATATTCTTTTAGCCTTGTTTAGAAGTTCAAAGATGTTATTAATTATCGTATTTTGATGTTAATATATGTCAAGCGCACAATAAAATATTTTTATTGTGTGATATAGCTTAGTTTTACTTTGCAAATTAATAAATTTTGCATTTTCTTCCATTTGTTTCATATAAAAATATTAAATGTATATCACCAAAATTAGCTCATTATATGATTGTCATATAATATCTGAAGTTTTTATTCTAATGTCTGCATTTGTGTCACAGTTCTTTCTGTTCTTGTTAAGCAGCCATAAATAAATATCTTAGATTTTTTTACATTTTTTCATTATCCATTATATGTATAAATATTTTTTATTGTACACATTTATTTTAATAAACTATGCAATGCAAATATTATCAATATTAAATAATATTTTAAACATCGTTATTATATGAGAAAATGTGTAGTAAGTATAAAGATTTTTTTTAAAGACATTAGAAATTTCATAAATGATTATCAAAATTTATTTTCATATTATTCAACTTTAAAAAAGTATTAAAATAGTTAATATTATCTGAAGTAAGAAGAGAAAAAATCATATATATTCATAAATTGATTGCATTTGTTTCTAATGATATTTAAAAATTCACATCTTTGATTGAAATAAGTAGCTGAATATATATTTTTTTATTTTATTTTCTGTGTATAAAGTTTTAAAATCATCCTAATTTATCTTTATTACAAACTATAGCAAAATTTGAATATTTCTCTTTCAAATTTGATTTTGAAATACGTCTTATAACAAAAAATATAGAAAAAAATAATAAAATAATAATAATAAACTATTTTTAATAATTTTTAAAAATTATTATCTTTATTGTGTGATTTCTTTTTTTCACACCTTGACATTTTGCTATAAAAGTTATATGCTATAAAATATATATAACTTTTTACCATTCAGTTGAGGCAGTATTTTTAATTAATTAAGAGGGATATTACTTATTTTGTTGACTAGAATGTTGAATCTAGTATTAACTAAAGTAACAATTAAAGAACTACTTAATCAAGTTCTCTGTAATTTTATACTATACTTGTTTTGCCATTATCTGTGACATTAAAAGTCTTAAGCTGTAATTTGCTTTTCTTGCAGGCAAATAATGATGGTTTGATTGAAATTGTTGAGAAATATGATGATGAAGAGGAAAAAAGATGGAGAGGTAAATGATGGAGAATAATCTTGTTAATAAATTTTCTCAGAGGTAATCTAGATCTTATAATTACTCACCTTAATCATGTATGATGAAAAAGCATTAACTCATTGGGAGTGTTTTCTCAGAATCAAATTTAAATATCATTGAGAAATTATAATAAAAATTTTGTTTCCATTCTCTGAAGTAAAAGAAGTTTATGCAATGTCAAAAATTTAGCTTCAATTTTTGTCTTACTTAACATTTCACACACATTCATAAAAATTTTAATTTAAGGAAAAATTCATGTTTTAGCAAATTTCAATATATAAAACTATCTTTTTTAGAATTTATTGTACAAAACTCTTTTGAATTGAAGATGAATAATTTTAAAATGAAAAAGCTATTCTAAACAAAACTGTTAAAACACAAAGCAGAGAATGATGACAGAACTGGGAAATCAGGGTAAAATCAAGAAATTTTATCAATTTGGGCAAAATTTTTTAAATATCTCAAAATCAGGGGAAATTGCAGATATCAAGTAGGAAGTGATCATTGATTTTGCAGTATCATTTATCTATATCCAAAGCCTAATGTCGCCAAATTGATCATACTAGAGACAATCATATCAGTAAATATAAAATAAATTTTTATGTAGAGATGATTATTATTTTTATTTATATAAATGTTGCATTAAAATAAAATGCTTAGTGATGGATTTTAAATACTTGGCAAAAATGCACGAATAAATAGAAAAAAAGGAAAATAAGCAAATTTTTATAATGACATATGTAAATAGTTATGATGCATCTAAATGATGATGTGTTAGGAATATGGAAAATATGCAGCCTTTTAACCAGCTAGGCAGAATATCTAATCCTACTAAATTAATTCAATATTATGACAATGCCACCATTAATGTAGAGTTTTTGCTGGTAGATTTGCCATCTTGTGCTGTGTGCATTATTATGTAACCAAAAGTAAGAATTGTGGTTGCTGAATGTGTAAATGTGGTCTCATCTTTACTCTCTTATCTTCTACATCATTATGCTTTTTGCACAGACGTAAACATACTGCAAAATATGTTTATTTTGTTCATGCCTTTACAATTTTGTTGTATTTTTTTAGAATTAGCCATCTACTGATAAGCACTTTTGTAGCTTGGCAAATGATTTATATCTTAAATAATAGTTTTTAATAGTTTTTCCCCTATTTTTATTGTTGAATAATATATTTAAAATATTCTTGCTAATGGCCAATGTGAAACTCCAAATTAGACCCTAATATAACAAATCAAATGATTTTTTTAACAAACTTGTCGGAATAGTAAGTCAGATAGAAAACAAAAGAGTGATCATCTCTGCTTTGGTTCTGTCAGCATCCCATTTAGTTAATTTATCTCTGCCATGTTTTTTGTCAGATTTTTTTTTTTTAATTCTAGCTAAAATATTATTTAAAATGTAGTGCACAAGAAATATAATATGTTAATATCAATACTGATCAATATGTTTTAGTCTTTCATCAATGTTTATAATTCTTAAACAGCTGGTTGTACAATAATCTATAATACTGAAATAGTTATATAAACCTTGAAAATATTCTTATTATGTATGAGGAGTATCAACCTGTAGCATAGTGAAAGTAATATGGGTCTAGGGTGTGATGTAATTTTTTTACCCCCTTTCTCTGTCATTTTCAGTAATTTAGTAAATATAGATGTTTTCTTGGGCATGGCATTAGTTTTTCCTTTCATATTTTATTTCAAAAAAGCATGTAACCCATTAATATTTTATTCTAATGGCACTTAATAAGACTGACACTTTGCACATTAATCTCCCCCAACTGTTACACTACTGCTGTCAACAAAAGTTTTTAATTTATATAACTTGGAGGGCTCTCATTACATTGTTGTATATGAAATTAGTTTAAAAATAATATGATCTGGGGAAAAATTATTACTTCTGAATATGTTTATTTAAATTTAGACTGACTTGGTATATTGGCTTCACATACAGTTATTCTTTTTCATTTTTAGAACAACACGCCAAAAATGTGAAAGCTTACAGACAAAAATTAGCTCGTGAACGGAAAAATTCTACGGGTGAGAGCACAGCTAGCAATTCAGATGATGAATATCGACAAAGGCTGGAGAGCTTGGAATTAACAGAAGAGGACTCAGAAGTCAAATCAGAAGATGGCAGCACTTTTGACTATTCTGATGATACTTCACAGCTTTCAGAAGAACATTCTACCAAGTCATCTTTGAAACTTAAAATACCAAGTAGACAAAGGTAAGATTCTTCTGCATTTCATGCTATTAGTGAAAAAGATTTTTTTAAAATTACTGTATTCCTAAGGTAGAGAGAATTGTTTTGCATTGAATAATAACTCCAAAGTTTCTTTTCCATTTAGCATTCTTCCTGTAGGCTTGCTACTTTTGCTTCACAGCCATTTTATGATAGTTCCTTTCATCCAAATAATGGGCTATTTCCTCTTTTTTGCTTTTTTTTCTTTTACATTTTTGGTTTTTTTTAAAAAAATATCCTTTTGATTCAATTTATGTGTCAGCATACTAAAGTTTGCTGCATTCTATTTATCGTATTCTTTTAAATTTGAAAAGGATTTTATTTGTACATTATTATATACATGTTAACTAATCTGTCAAAAAATTGAAATAAAATTAACTAAATATAGTATAAAACAAAAATCTTGATATTATTAAGATTGATTAATCTTGGTTTATTTAAGAATACTAATGAACATGAGAAAATTAAATGTAAATCGGCAAAAGTATTAAATAAAATTGATCATTCAAAAATTATTTAATTAATCTGAATTTTTTAAAGTAAGAATTAAAATTATATTGTAAAAAAAATGCAAAAAATGCAAGGCTAAAAATAACAATTATTTCAGGCAGTAAAATGTGTTCCTGGCTATAACTTTACAATTAGCATTTAATTTTAAATTTGAATGTGAATTGAAAGGTGAGTCACTTTATATACTTTTCCTAAATGTGAAAAAAATATTTTGTAGAAATTCAATTTAAATATAATTTAAAATTTCAGTCCTTCCTTCAGTAAGAAAAAATAAGGCAAGATTTAAATTTTATTCGGTTTTCAATTTTCATATACAAACATATGTTTTGGGAAGTACACAGTTGATTTTGAAGAATCGCCACTAGTTTGAGAAATATATTTTTGAAATTGCATCTGTATTTCTCTACCCATGTGTTCGTGAACTCATTAATTCAAAACAGCAAAAATCTAGATAAACAAAATTTGATATATGGTCTTAATGCCAAAGTTGCAGATTTATATCAAATTTTGTATAACCTAGTTAAAAGAAAAAAGTCTAAAATACATGATTGAATTTCTTCACTATATTGTGAAGAAAAACTATTGTGAAGACTATAAACTATAAGATAGACTTAGTGATACCCCAATGCCAGAGGCCATGTAGGAAAACAATGTGAAGACTATATAAAACATTCATATTTTGTTAGTCTATAAAAATGTTGAGATGAAAGCACTCCCTCTGATTTCTTATAAGTAACCACCTGATAGACAGTGAAGTATCTATTTGCAGGACACTTTCTTTTGATAGTGGGACAGATGATGGTAGCCCTCGACCAATGGGAATTTGGGAGGAGAATGGAAAGCATGTACGGTGGCAAGATCTCTCACGCCAAAATATCAAGAGGATTACTTTCAAGCATAGCAAAAGGAAAAAGTCACAGCCCATAAAATGTCAGGTGAGTCAGTCTTAGGAAAATTCATTTGTGGCAGCCATGTGTATCAGGATTGCAACCTCCAATAACTATTTTTAAAAATTCATTTACATTTTTTTCCCTTTTTTGTATAATTTTGTATTATTGTATGTGTGTGTTAATAGTATTGATATACATTTGTTCAAAAATAAAAAGCACTTTTTAAATACATCGTTAATCTAAGTTCAGTTTTTAAAGCTGAAAACTTAATGTTGCATTTAGAAATTTTTATAAGCCTTTGTCTTCTCCACCCTTTTCTACTTTTTAAGGTTTTTCTTCACTATGTTTCTGAGTTCATGATAAAACTGTTGATGGAAATCTGGAAACATGACTCATAAATTATGAGTCATCAAAACTCTCAAATTACCTTTTGCAACATTTTTTTTCTCAAAAAATAGTTTTTTGGGAAAATTCTTCATTGAAATCTTTTCAGATTGCAAATTTTATTTAATTTTCCTTCTAGTTTCCATCTACTAACATTTCATTTTATATTTACAGAACTGCAGGTCTTGTTAAAACTTGTCTAATGATAATAGGTTTTAAGATGCCTGTTCTGCATTACTATTTGTTAGACAAAATTTTTGTATAATCCAATGAGTAAAAACAGCAAAGTCATGGTTTATTGTTGATTCAGTGTAAATCTACACTTAATCCGTTTTTTTCATATTAAATTACAACTATTTTAGGATTTGTTTTAAAATTTTATAGCGAAATTGAGCTATGGCAAACAAAATATCTTTAGTATCAAAAGATGTATCTTAGTAAAAGATTAGTATCTTTTCCCATTTATTTTCAAATTTTAGACATATGGAAAAATTTTCCATAATGGCAGTAGGGAACCTTCTGATATCTCTAGAATTGCACTTTTTAGCAATTTCTTCAGTCTTTTAAATTGTGTGAATGAAAATATGTATGTATCTTTACTATGCATTTATACTTGAAAATCTGAACCATATTAAAATTCAACACTTTAAAAAAAAATTCTCTCTAAAGAGGGTACATAATGGATCTCAAAATTGAGTATATGCCAATTACTCACTTCTTTAAAGGTGTAAAAATGTAATATAGACTTACCATTGAAATTTAATATTTACAGAAATGTTAAAATATATATTAAGAAGTATAGTGGACTAAAAACAATTATGAAATATTTAGAAACATTAGAATATTTTAATTACATAATTTTCTTGTGGAAAACACAAAATTTGAAATCACAAAATTGAGTATACACTTAAAGAATATGTCATTTAATCACCATTTTTTCTGATGAAAATTTTCTTTAAAATATTCGACAGTTGCACTAGAAACATATGAATGCAATAACAATAATTTTACATATGCAATTATATTTTCCTATAAGAAACCTTGAAATGAATTTTAGGATGGAAACTTCTGAAAATGTATGCTGTTTAATTATCAAGTGATTGAAAAATGACAAGTCTCTTTGAAAAATTTCTTTATCATTAGGGAAAAGTTATGGTTATGTCCAAAAAAGATACTACAGAAGTATCATAGAAATGGATCTGTAGCCAATATTTCAAGAGGAATTACTTAGGAAAATTTTGAGCATTACTGCAAAAAGGAAGATTATATCTTCAGTAAAAAAGCATCCAATTTATGCCCTCCAGAACTTACATCATTGATGTCTTCAGCAATTAGAAAAAAGCCTTCAACTGAGACGTTTTCTTCATAATGCAGGATTTCATTGTTGTACTCCAATATTGAAGCCACTCATTAGTTGCATGAATAGAAAAAATAGGCTGTCTTTTCAAAAGAACATATTTCAAAGCTGAAATCATTCTGGAATGTTTTCTGTGATGAAAACAAATTTAATATATATTAATATATTATAATAGGATTATCAAGCTACACACATCACCCCAATCTCCAGACTTAAATGTTACTGAAAATTCATAGTCCATGAACATGAATGACTAGCAAAGAGCATCTCAAGAAAGTTTTAAGAAAGGAATGAGTCAAAATATCAGCTGAAACAATCCAAATCTGGTCATTTCCATGCCTAAACATTTACAACCTATGGTCCAGGAAAAAGGTTTTGCAACTCAATATTAATTTGTTTACTGTAGCAAAATTAATAAAATTGCATACTCAATTTTTTTTTTTTTTTTTTTTGTATAATTAGTAAAAAGCACAATTTCTTTAAATCAACATTTAGTCTGTTAAATAAAAACATAACTTATACATTCAGATGTATACTCAATTTTAGGACTGATTGTAATTGCTCAAAAGACTCAAAATAAATAAATAAAAGATTATTGATGGATTTGAATATTTCTTATTAAATTAATTTTTGTTTTTAAATGCTGGAAGCAAAAAAAAAAACCCCTAGATATTGCTGCAATTTAATAGTATTAATATACAATCTGTCCTTATGCAATAATTTTGATTTCTTTTCATCCCAATTACCTTATTGAAATGAAGAGACATAACTGTAGTACCATCTAATTTTTTACTAAAATAACCAGATTTTATGATTTTTTTGGAGAGGTTTGTGTTAAATTAAGATTGTCACAACTATGTCATCTGATTACTTGATCATTTACACTAACCATATCATATCCATACCAGAAATGTGATAATATTAAAGAGGATTATAACATATAATTGAGGTAAAGTGCTTATAATAGTGGTTATGTAAATAATGTATACATTTTATTCAAAATTGGAACCTATGCATTATGATTTTCTAACCTTTGACAAATATTTTAATATCTGGAACTATATCAGCTAATCATTTTATATGTATAATAGAAGTAGGGTAGGAGAATTCTTTTTCTTTACTTTTTTAAATGAATTTTAAAAATCATTTAAAAAAGGGAAGCTGCTTAATATTTCTATCTTTCTTTATAAGTAATGTTTACTTATTAGTAAAAACAGCACTTTAAGATTTTGTTTCATCTTTTATAAGCAGTCAATATTCCAAGAAACCCTACTAATCTAGGACATCTAGTTATTTTAGTTATTTCTTCTGTTTTGCTTTCTATTGTTCTAGATGTGTAGTGCCACTTGTCTGATTAGAATTTTCTCTCTGTGCAGTCTCCGGATCCTCCACTTGATGAGCCCCAACCCTTGATCCAGAGCCCCTCAGACATCTACAAGCAGTTTGGGAGCTTTTTTCCTGCTTCCCCACCAAAGTCCATTTTGAAGGTGAAGCACTCACCCACACCACCAGACAATGATGAACCACCTGAATTCCCATCCAACACCGTATGCAACTCTCTTTTGTTTTTCAAATCATAATAGTGAAATTATATTTTAATTGAAAGGTTATATTTGAGTCTATTGGTAACTAATGGCCTTTGGCAACTTTCTGGTTCTCTATTAATATCGGTTATATTTAATGTTATTGAAATTGTTTAGATTTAACTTCATGTCCATGATTTTACCAAACTGTCAGAAATTAAAGCTTTATTTTTATTGTTTATTGTGTACATGAATCATTTTAATCAAGACTAGTCCCTTATCATCATAGTGCTATTAAAAATGTTATTATCCAGTTATTATATCTGTGGATTTCACAGTATCATAACTTTATTTTGTTTGTTATTTCAGCTATGCAGGTATTAAACAGAATCCTTCTTCTTTAGCTATCAAGAATGGAAGAAAGTTAAAGATATGAGATGAAACGATAAAAACATTTTGAATTTTAGAGCAATGATGATACCTACTAAATTTTTAGAAACAAAAGATGTAAATAAAAATTTTTAAAAATGCGAAAATTGTCAAAATTTGGAAAAGTCTACATAATTATTAAATTAGTATTATTAAAAGCACAATTCTTTAAATTTTGAAATGGTGAAAAATTTATTTTTGTGCAATTGTATATTTTTCTTTTGAAAAGTTCTAAAATTCTGCTTAATTTCTAATTATTTATAATCCTAATTAAGATTTTTAAAAAATTGCTTCAATATGCAATATTCTGTCTTCCAATGTATATATGTGCTAAATTTGGTCGCTATAAGGCAAATAGTCTAATCTGTAGAATACCAAATTGCACATCTTTATTATTAATAGAAATTGTGAATCAGAAACAACTGTAACAGGAATCAAAGTGAAATAGTAAATTAAAAAAGAATATGAATTAAAATATAGATTTGAGTGATTTATATATCATTTCAATTTTTAGAAAGTGAATAAGATGGAAGGATGTTTGAATCATTCCTACAAGTTTTTGTTTATGCATATACATCAGCATATTAAGGTTGTGTATTATTAATAAGGAGTAATTTAAGATTCCAAATGGCTTTGGCAGAAAAAGTTCAGTTAAAGCAATAAATTTTACAGAAACAGTGTTTTTAAAAAAAGATTATTGTATTTATTTTCTACTTTTCCTACTTGTAAGGCATTATAATAAATATTACGGAATCTTGATTTTTTTTTCTAAAACAATATTTGGATGTGACACACTATGGGATTGGAATTTAATCAAAATAATCAATTAATTGATAATATATGCACGGGAATATTAAAATTATATAGTTCCATCAAAAATGCATAAAATTTTTAATCTCTTATCATATGAGGAAATGAATGAAAAATTTATTTAAACAAAACTTGTAGGAAATAAAATTAAGTAAATTCAATTAAAGATGTGAAAAAAATCAGTTTACTTATTTAATTTTTAATAATCCAAACTATTTGACATAGAATAACCATCAATAACTTAGATTGAGAATCTGGATATTTTCAAATCAATTTTTTTGTCATGTTTTAATTTCAACATTCTTTTAACTTAAAATAGAATAACCCAAAAAACTTCTTTTTTTTTTTTTTTTAATCTATTTGATTTGATGATAGGTAATATGTTAATTCATGAAAAAGGAAGAAAATGTTTCATAGCTAATTATTCTATATGGCTTGATTTCTACAATGTAATTATGGTTGAGATTTACCATTTATTGCAGCTGTGTGTTGCATTTTTACCTTCTTGTATGCAAAATGTATAATGAGATGGTATTTTAATTGTTAATAGATGGTTTTCAGTTTTTGACGAATCTCCATGTTTGAAACCTTTCTGAGTGTGAAAACAAGAACATTTATATAATCATATTTTTTTATGATGTGATGATAACAAAAATACAACTAACTGGACAAAGGACATTTGGATGTGTCTGTATGCTATAGATAGATAATAGATTTCTATCAAATTTTAAATTTAATTTACCTAGAGGAAGTTTGTCTGTTTCTCTATCTGTATGCATATAAATACTTAATGCAGACACATAATTAGCTAGAAAAGTGAAATTCAGCATGTTTATTTATCCTCAGAATATTATCTTGGCCTTTGATTTTGCATCATATGTGTCAAAGCTTTTACCATCCATCAGTCTATCTATTCACTGTGAAATGGCCGCAAAAGAAAGAAAAAGGAGATTTATAAACACTAGAGAATTTGCTATCATGTTTGGAAGTTTTGTGGATAGGAATAATTATTAATGTCTGTCATACTTGTTATTCAAGTCCAGAATGATGATGCAGGTGCACATGTGATGGATTGCATAAAAAACATTTTATGCAGATTGTCTATTGAGAAAGGTATGAAATTTATAGTGATTGATCACTTATCAATTTCTCTAAGCATTACTACTATAACACTACTCAATCTGGAGGTATAAGAATTTTGATTAGATACTGATAGGTAACAAAAATTTTCAAAGAGGTAATCAATGGTTGAAAAAGAGAACAAGAGGCTTCAATGTAATAAAACAGAAAATAGATAATGTTGAAAGTGAACTTGGAATTTCTTTTGGAGTACTATAATCCAAAAGCAAACATATGAGTAAAAGAGATAAATGGACCTCTTTAGATATATACACTTAATTCTTGTTAGTACCAAATTCCACAGACAAAAAATACACCAACTTCAAAAATTATTGTTCTTTCAAAAATGCATGACAGTCATGCATGCAAAACAAAATATTGCTAAAAGGACAGCAGAATTGTAATTTAAATTATTTTTGGAATCGCGATTAATTCATAGCATTGTGTTTTAAGCTTATTTGAATAATTGGCATCCATAATCATTTATATTGGAATTAAACTGTAACCATATTATTGCATTAGACTACAAATAACCTACTAATAATAGGAAGAATTGACCCTCTATTCACTGGGTCTCAATCATTTTGAATTTAAAAATTTAATTTATACTCTCATTTTGTTGGTGAATTTAAAGCCTCATGAAATACACTGGCACAGTAGGTGCCCATGTATTTCATGAGTATTTATTTATAGAACAAAGGTTATTGTCATAATGAAACATTAGGAATAATACAAGACTATTGGAATTCTTCTATGTATTCCAATATGCTAAATGGTAATTTTTTTTTCCAGGCGTTTACAGGAGAGGTGTATGAACACTCCATTAGTTCCCCCATCCATGTGAGTGAAAAGAAATCTTCAAGGCCCACATCGCACTTCAAGAGTTCCAGAAAGAATCGAAAAAAATAGATTTGGTTGCTTTTCAAAATCTAGCAAACTTTTATTCCTGAGACCTGAATGAATTCCCACAGGATCTTAATGGTTGCAAATGTCCTTAACTTTGAAATATGTTAAGACCAATTGTTGTTGTTTTTTTAAGACCAATTGTTCTTTTTTTTTATAATTTTGACAAAATTTAAATTTTTCCCAGTTTTCTTAGATTTAATTTTTTTTCACCCTATTCCCTTTCTTTGCACTCATAGCCAAAGTTTTAGCAACAAATAAAAAAGAAGATGCTGTAACTAGTTTATTAAAAAATTGCTCTCATTTATCAAACATAATTGCTTATGCTTTCTTACTTTTGCCAGTTATATGAAAGCATTAAGTTACTGAAGAGAAATGATTTCCATTAGTTCAGGGATTCCCACATCTAAAACTCAAATCAGTTTTTGAAACCAGAAACTTCGATTATATCAGAGATAGCTGAGATGTACAACTTGTAGGAAGATTTTTATTACTCTAGCATGAATATGATAATGTTTTTATGTATGTTGAGGCTAAAGATCAAATTGCTTGAATTTATGCAATTCTCATTTCAGTTTTATTATACAGAATATTGATTAACATTCTGTGCCAAATTTTATTTAAATTTATATAACATTTTCAAATGTGTTATTATAGTTAGGGCTGTTTCTACACCATGTTGTTAGCTTCAATTATTTTTACAAAAACATAATTAACTCTTGTGCAATGACTAGCTACAATAAGAAATCACATGATCACAGCAAAATTTCCTTACCATTTAATTATTTAACAATGTCAAGAACACACTGTTATTGGATATTTTAAGGTGGACTAAACAAAGATTAGCAATTGGTTCCCTCTCTCTTGTTATGCATGTATGCTTCTGATATTAAATTGGTGACTACAAAACAGATTCTAAGGTGTTCATATGACATTGTATTGTACCTTACAATTGTTCTACCAAAACTTATGCAAAGATCATTTTCTGTATATATAAATCTTGTCAAATGTAAAATGACCTTTGAAAATCGACATCTATCAAATTGATAACCTTGCAAAATGCAGAAGATATCTTTCTACTTCATGTTCTATGTTTATTATTCAACAAGTCCAAATGGTGTGATGTGTGACTTTGAAAGAAAAATTGTTCTATAATTAATCAGTGTGTGTGAGTTGTGAAAAAAAGATGAAACTTTTGTGCTAATGTAGGTTACTACATACTCTTTTTCAATGGACAGGGAGTCCCAATACTTCAAGTTCAGGGGATACTGTAGCCAAAATGTCCTGATATAGGATACCGCTTACAAAAAAAGTTTTTAATTAAGATTTTGCTTGCAAAATATTCTTAAATCACAAAATGGAAAAGTAGATAAATGGCCTACCTTTTCAAAAACTTAATTTTTCTCAAAACAAAAACCTACTTTTTACAAAGTGAGAAGATAAGTTTTTGTTTTGAAATTTATTGAAAAATATAATATTAAACTTTTTTGCTTGTTTCTTCACAAAATATGCTTCTTGTTTCTTTATTTAAATTAATAAGCTCATGAATTAATAGGCTTATACATGAAAGTTGTAAGCAGATTTTTTGTAAACAGTGAACTGTTGCATTTAGAAATTTTAGAATTATCTTGAAAAATTTTGTTTAGTTTGCCTATGAATCTGGATATTTAGAAAGGCATACTTGTTTCTCTCTCTCTCTTTCTTAATTAAATTATAAATTTCTATATTTGGCAGAAAGTAAGAAAGCTAAGTTGTAACTATAGTTTGAAAGGATACAGCCATTCTATCAACTTACTTGTTTCCTATCCAATATCTACTTCATAAAATGAAATAGATACTGCACTCAATGCAAAATATTTATTTTGGAATTATTCTTGACTTTATTTTATTGATTATTATTATTTTACTGCACTCTTAGTTATTTTTAATTAGAAAATATATTTATGATTCTGTGTAAAATTTGTATTTTAAATATCAAGTGTCTGAATTTACTGTAAATTGCACTGTGTGAAGAATTCAAATTTCACATTAATTTTTCATACCCTCTGTATTATATATCCCCCATGTGTATATGATTTAAAAGAATAAACAAAATTTCTAATATAAAAAAATTACCCATAAATGGCGAGAAAGTTTTCTTTTGGGTAAATATATCAACTTGTCACTCTGAAAGTGTTTTTTAACTCAAATAAGTGTTGCACAAGTAATAAAGCTCCTGCTGTACTAAAATTGTCTTCATATTAAAATTTGAAAAATTTCATGTGGAAATGCCATTTTTATTCATTGTCTTATCTGCTATTAAGATGTTTAATCTAGATTGTTATGTTGTTTTACTATATCTGTGATGATAAATAAATCATTGATTAAAAATGTCTTTTTATTTAATTTTATAATCTGTTAAAGTTATATATAAATTTAACCATTAATGGCAAAAATTTCATTCTGAATTTTCGTTTTTGATACTTAGGTTTTTACAACTTTTAAGAATTTTATTATTA
>JAPMOR010001042.1:81494-100527 GCA_026543865.1 Argiope aurantia
CCATAACTACTATTCCCATTAAAATTGGACCATATGGCTCATCTACAAATCAAACTTGATACTAAGAAAACTATTTAAAATTTTCCTGTTTCTGAAAGATCGAAATGAAAATGTGCATTTATCTTGAAAATGGATGTGCTGAACGAACCTATCAACGTTGCTTATTAATATTCATAAATATTAAAAATATAAAGGGGAAATTAATGTTGAACTTAAATTTTAAGTAAAATTATTTGTTTGGTGTTTTTTGTTCGTCTATTTAATCATTTCTTTCTTCCTTCAAGCAAACATAAAACAAGTAAATTATTTTATTTATTATTAATGATGGCATTCAGAATTAACTTTAAGAAGAAAAAAAAAACTTTTTAAAAATATTCTTCATTTTGGCATATTAATTAAATCGTATTTTTAACAGAATCTTTATTCGATTTTTCTTTTCTTTTTTTTGTCATCAATATACTTGTTAATTCATTATTATTATGGAATAATGTTAGCACTTTTTCTTTCATTCACACTTCAGAAATCTTCTGTAATTAATCGAAACTAAATAAAACAAAGATCAATTGATAATTGAGTTCTGCAAATGTTATGCTTTAATATCTCTAGGAAAATACAATTGCATAAAATTTCCACACTCGAGCACATCAAAACTTAATAAAAATTCTATCTTTACAAAAATGAAAAAGCATGTAAAGACAGAATTATTGTAAATGTTACAATATATGAACTATAAGTTGTAAAATTTAAAAGATGCATGATTTGGTTTTTCCTGCTGTTCGTTTCTTTAAAACTTAAGTAAAAGTTTGTTTTAGGTAGTATTCAAAATCGATTTAAAACTATTTTAATTTCTTTCTTTAAACAATTATATAACTCTTTAATTTGATTAATTTTTTATCAATTTCTTTTTATTCTGTAACGCTCTCAAAACATTTTAAGCTATCCAAATTTTTATTCATTCGTCTTCAAACATCTTTTCTGCTATCGTGACGATTGGAGCGTGAAATATTGAATTTTGTTGCTGAAATGAATTGTGGAAAATTCTAAATCTTTCAAAACTTCTGGAATTCCATAAAGTTCCGACTCAGGGAGGAAAAAAAACATGGTTCTAGAGTCACAAGTTGTATTATTCGCTCATAATAAATTGTGCTTTATTAATATAGAATTATATCTATTAATTTTTCTCCTTATTATTATTTGCAATTTATTATTATTTTATTTTATATTATTACTTTATTTTATTTTATTATTATTTTTAAAACTGAATGACAGACTGGTCTTTCTTATTTTTTTAACGGATTTTATGCAATTAAGGTTTTTTGCCGTTTTTCCCCAGGCTGGAGATCATCTTGAATTTTTCTTTTATTACTGTATAGTGCTGTCATCTCTTGGCACATAAAAAATACAAATAATTATTTTTATTATATTTTATAAAATCCATTTTTGTGCTATAATACTTTCGGAAATTATCACAGAAAAACTCTAAAATTTTGCTAAATTTTTAAAAAGTTAAAATTCTAATTTAAACATTTTTAATTGTTTCGAGGTACGCATTCTCGCCCTCCATAATATATGTGTGTCATATATAGTTCTAGCTATCTATTCTGTAGAGTTTAAACACATGCACATTTATTTTTATCTTTACTAATAATAAAAATGCATGCGTGCATGTGAGTTGGCAATCTAAAAGCCAGACCCTTTAATATATAACTAACAATTTGGCTCATATACACTTGGAGAATGAAAATGTGCACCTTGGAATGCTTTTTTTTTAATTTTGATTAATTAATAATTAAGATTAATTTCGTCATTTTTCTGCAATAATTTCTGAAAATATTATCATACGAAAATAAATTTTGCATCATTTTAAAAAAAATATGCCAATAATGCCAATTTAATAGTTATGTTAGTTTTTCCTGAATTTTAACAATTTTTTTTTAAAAAAATTGTTGGCTAATTTTTAGCAGTAGTTATTGACTTGGGATTCAAACCATTTTTATTGTTTCACGAAATATTTAATCGCATGATTTGCTACCATTGTTGAAAGATGATGAAGAAAGATTCTTTTACATATCGGTTTAGTTTACAAGACAAATAAAAAAGTAAAGTTTTGATGCAGTGAAATTTAGAAGATAAATGAACCTGATATTTATGTTTTTAATGGCCTATCATGAAATGGGACTGTCTTCATTAGAAAGGTTCATATAGAGAATAAACAGAACTTAAAAAAGACAATTAAAATAACATGGCTTTAATGTCTAGAAATTTGGTGGAATCATGGACGTTAAGTGTTATATAAACGATTTACCTGAAATTAAATATAACCAATATTCACGATGAACCAGCTGGTCGCCAGACGCGATTAACTATTAATTTTTAATATACATATTTCATTGAGAAAAGATGCGAAATATGTGAAAATAATAGCGTGTACTTATAGCAGTTTGAACATAATATTGTGTGGCATACATTATGTGAAAAAAAAAACTTAAAATTTTTTATATAGAACAGACCGCTGGAGCTAGATCTGCCACTTTTAGCGTACAGTTGCATCTAGATCATAAATGTTCGCTACTAAAAAAAATTTCAAAACTTAGAATTTCAAACTTAGATTTTCTAATTAATGAAAAATTACTCTTACCCGTAGTGTTTCTCTGTAATAACATATACTTCGAAGAATATTAATTACGCACTTTCAAATACAAGAAATAAGCTTTTTCAAAAAATTAAAGCAGTTTTATTTCTATGATTTTTAACTATGATTAATTTTTTAAAAGAATTTGTGTTGTTTTAATAGGTTTTTCCATTGTTAAATACGCACACATTCTCCTATATTAGTAGAAATATATGAGAAAATAGACGAAACCATTCAGCCATGTGTTTACTCCTGAATATGTTTCATAATATATGCATCATTTAAAGTTTTTTTAATAAATTTAATACAAAATTTTAATTATTAAAGTAAAAAAAATGAAGGCTAAGAGAGCTATTACATACTTTTAGGCATTAAATTAACTGACGGGGCAAAAGAGAAATAATAAAATAGGACAACTATCAAAAAATTTCATCAATACTAATTTCTACAATCAAATTTTAAATGCAATTATTTCAAATCTAAAAACAAAAACAAAAAAAGAGAAAAGAAAAGTAACCGAAAATATTTCAGTAAAAGCATAAAGTACTAAAATGAAGTCCTTTTATTATTTAAAAATTTATACTGTTACAGATTTTCCTTACCAACGGGTTCTTTTGATAGTGGGTGTATGGTGAAGAGAACACAATCAGTGGGCCTCAATAGAAAACAACGACGTTTATTTACACGAATACACAAAGACGACAAATATTTACAACCGAGACGAACACAGGACTGCACACAGCAGCACACTACAGCCCACAGTAGCCCAAAAGTAGTAATCGTCCACACAAGAAGCAGCCAGACAGAATTCAACAGGAGAGAGGATCCTCGGAGCTTCGCTTTACGGTCTCTCCGATGGCTGAACTTCTCGCTTTAGCTGCCGAGTCATTACTTATCACAACTGGCTAATACACAACACGACACTGCTTCCACAGTAGATAACAGGACTCGGCACACAGCAATAGCTCCACACAACACTGACAATCCGCCGTTGCTTCGCTATCCTCTCGAAGACTCGTTACTTGTCGGCGATTCCAACTATAATTCACGACGACAACTCTCGACGACACACACAAATTGAGTGTGCCGGCCTTTTATAGTTCCGGGAGGCAGGCCTAGAATCTTCTAGACCAATCAGGCATATCTTGGTTCCTAATGGACAACAGAAGTTAAAAGCGAAGTAATTCTGTATGTACCAAATTTAGTGGTTTTAATTTCGATTGAGTGGTATATGGAGCATACACATACGTTGTGTTTAATAATTATTAAACACTAGCCGCCCTTGGTGAACAGATAGTGGAGTATTGATTGCTGAAAATTTCATTTAAATACTTTTTGTAACTTAGTCTAATAACTTCCTCAGAAAAACATTTTTAAATTTCAGTATTTGAGAGACATATAATTTATGCTATTTTAGAAGCCTTATCCCATTCATTGTGCTTTAAATTTTTCTTATTTTATTTTCATATAATCCAATTTTACCACTAGGGAGAGCACTGGTATTTAAAAATGAGTGCACTGTCAAAACTTTTCTATATTTCTGAATTCTGAAATTAAAGTACAATAGTCTATTATAAGTACAAGAAAATTTCAAAAATTTTATCAAATGCATACTTTATACTGAAACCTAGTCAATAAAGAAAAATAAGCCAAATCTTCATGTTTTGGCCATCAACGATGAGATAAAATCTAAGATAAAATATTAATAATTTATATGCCGATGGTACTTAAATGTACCGTTTAAATCATGTTGATATCTTCATAGCATATTTTTTTTTTACGGTAAAGACCACGAATGACCAAAACTCCAATACTAAGCAGTAGATGTCATCTAAAGGCAGAAATGAAAAATCTTTAATTATTGAATGCATTGAGTTATTTTAATGAATGTCAAAGGTATTTTCTTCTTTCCTGGAAGTAGTCTGCATCGAAACTTATCTAATGGTGCAAAAATAAAATTAAAAAATTGATGGTAAAATAATTCGTTAAATTAAAAAGTTAAAACAAGCAATAAAAATTATTTGAGTTTTCTATAAATAATGGAATCTATTGTTACAAAATACGCTAAATATATCTTTTTAAAATTTAATTAAAAATTTAAATAAAATTATATGTCAAAAGAATTAGTATCTCTGCAAAGATATCTCTTCGCTTTTTAAGGAGACGTGAAAATCATTTTTGCACTGTAATATGTACGGAAGTTACCGCGAAAAAACATCAGAATTTCGTCCAATGTTTAATTAACTAAAATTCTAATTAAAGTTTTCATTAGTTAAATTAAAATTTTAATTAAAGTTTCACTAATTAATTAAAATCGCCCAGAGGTGCCCATTGCTCCCCTCGAAAGTATATTTGTAATTGTTGGTCAAATGACCTGATCCGTAAAGCACCATTGTACACACACACATTCTCTTTATTATTAATACAGATAAAGAAAGAGACTAGTAAGAGATAAAGAGCACTTTATTTAGAATATAAGATTTTTACTTTACTAGTAGATATAATTTTTTTTAAGATTTCGTTTTGATTGTGGATTTTTTTATTGTTCTTATTGTTAAATTTATTATTGTTGTTGATATTTTGTTTGCTTGTTTATTTTTATTTCTCTTCTCACTTCAAACTTATTTTGCCTGCATCAAACTTTCGTAGAAACATTAAGAATATTTTTTAACAATGCTTTGTTCTTTATTTGTTATTCGTCTGTTGTAATTTATTATAAAAACAGAAACAGAAAGCATGTACGGCAGAATCTGTTGAATTGTGAAATCATTTCGCCCCAGCCGTTCACGAGGTAGTTACGTGACAAGAGTATCGTTATTCACCAAGTAGATGTTTGGAGGTTAAATAGTGTTTATTTTAGTAAGGATGATATATATTTTTAAAATTCTTTGTTTTCTCTATGCTTTTATTTTCACGTAATTTCTGTAGGAGTGAATTTTATGATTTCGTAATGTAGATTGATATTTCTTGTGCTAAATCGTCTCAGACAATATTTTCATTTAAAAATGAAATTTAGAAAATATTGTTTGTCAACTTCTTTATTTAAAGAAAATCGGAAACTTAAAAGGAAAAAAAATGTAGTACATTTAGAATTAAAGCTGTGTTTCATATGAGATGATATTGATTTATTCATAAGTCAGAAGAGATTACAGAAATTTCAAACTTGTAACCCCAGATATCGTAGCATTTGAATGCTTAAGCTTGCTTTGTCTGTCTTGATATTGTTTTTAAAAACTTTCTTATAATTATATCAAAGATAAAATGCATATAGATATACATAAAAGGAAATATAACAATTAGTATATGAAATTTGGCAAACAGATCATAATAAACATTACAAACCTATATTTTGGAGGTATGCCCTTTAAAAATGTCATTTGCCTAATTGTCAAATAAATAAATTCATAAAAAATAAAAGTTGTATTAATTATAAAATATTTGGACTATAATATATATTTATATTGAATTGCTAAAATTATGTTTAAATAAATTGAGATACAATTAAACTTAATTTATGATACATTGAAATAATAATGTTTCCTTTTATTGTTTGTGTTATATGATGCTTGACTAGTCCTGCAAAATAATTTTTTACTATTATATTTATTTGAAGTTTTTTATTTCTTTAAAAGTATCACAATAATTAAATGCTTTTATTTGTAAGTAAGAAATCCTTAATTAAGGATTATATTTAATTTTTCAAGAGTTTTATTATTTCAGTCATTTTTCCATTAAATAATGTTAAAAAAATGAATGAATGCATACATTTACACAAAGCAATAAAATAAAAAATTGAATTAAAATAAATAATCAAAATACTGGCTAATTTAAAATTTTGTTAAAATGTGAAATCAAATTGATCAGTTATTAAAGGAAGGGCCTCATAATATATATTGTCCCATTCTCATTAGTCCCATTTTATTAGTCCCATGTTGGAACGATTCTCAAGATTTCAATTACCGGTAGATGAGACAATTATACACCTAATAGCTTCCTTTTGTTTAGACCTACATTGACTTAAATTGCTTTTGCACCATTAATCTTAGATGAGATCAGAACCCATAAACCTATCGAAGTATTCTGCTGTATTTGTTATCTGCAACCGCAATATTTCAAAATTACTCCGTTTAAAACGCTTTCGTGTAACTTCAGACTGGGAACCGATAAAATATTTCATCTGAGAACTGAAAGATTAACTAAATATATTATATTTATTATTGTTTCGTATGATTTATCGCTCATGTAAAAAAGAAGCATTTTTAAATATTAAACAAGGTAAATAAAAATCTTTAAAAAAGTCAACATTTAATTAAATAAATAAATGCAATGAAAAGATTAAATTGCAGCTTAAAGATTTATTTGCTCTTGCAAAAAGTAGCTTTTCTTCAAAGAAATGTAATCTTAACAATACGACAGAAAATAAGCATAAGGAATAGACGGCATTTTTTATGAGAGAGAAAGAGATTAATAGGTATTTCCTATACTCTTTTTGAAGAAGTGCATCGAAGTTATTCTCTAGAACAGAATTGGGCATTAAGTCTATCGCGATCGACCGGTGGACCGCCAAGACATTTTGGGGTGACCGCTTTTAGTAAAAGCTAAGACGCGCATACTAAAAGAAATATTGACCAAAATTTTCAAAAATATAGAGGTACATTAAAAAAAGTGAAATATTATAATGAAATAATAAAACTTTACACCGAATTCGAGAGACATTTTTAAGAATTTACTAGACTAGAACCAATTGTTACATTCATGTGTTATCCAGTTCGCAAAGTTGATGTGGAAGAAATAACTGAAAATATAAATTATATATTATCTTTATCTCTTGAGGAAAAGGAAGCTTATCTTCTTCAAAATGACATAATTTTTAAACCACGTGGTTCAGAACCTAAAAATAACTTTTGGAATCTAATAGATGATGCAAAGTATCTTAGTTTTTTAAAAAAATGTTCATATCATTTAACATCTTTCTTTGGCTCTACCTGCCAGTGTGAATCGGAAATTTCAACGATGAATATAACTAAGACAGTATATCGTTCACATCTCATAAACAACCACTTAGAATCCAGCAGTTAGTAATTATATACAGAGATATTCCAGATGGTCGACAGTATGCAGATTAAGTCTTCAACGAACTATTACTACGAGAACTAACTTTAGATAAAATGATCTATTTTCTAATGTAATTTGAATTGTTTGATATTAAATACATCGTTTGATATTATTATATTTATGGCTATTGTTATTATTTTTGCATCTTGCTATTATTATTATGCTTGCTATTATGAAGGTAAATAATTTTCCGTATTTATTATTAAGTTATAATAAAACTTTTTTTGTAGACATTTTTTTTAGCTCACCACACCTTTGCCACTGGTCGGATCGCAACACCTTAAAAAAATTAGAAGTAGCCCATAGTTTGGAAAAGTCTGCCCACCCCTGCTCTAGAAGAATGATATAATGATAATTTTATCATGAATCTTCGGGAGCTGTAAAAGTTCGAATTAATTTCACATACTAAACTCAATAATTCTATCATATAAGATGCAGAATAACTAGAATATCTAAAATCACAATTTTAATGAAACTATTTTCAAATAATATGGGTTAGATAGAAATGATATAATAACCTAAAATTATTAAAGTCGCAAAATTTTGTTTAATATCTGTTAAATATAAATAGGTTTAGTATCCGGAAACTAAATAATCAAAAATTAATTGTTTAAATATATAATATGGTACGAATTTACCATATGTTTAAGCTGGTTAATTTCAATTTTTTAATAAGTGGACTGTAATCTTATTTAAAATCAAACGACAATTCGAAAGCCAACTTTTTATTTCATCGGCGTTCACCGACCCCGGCACGACTCAGTACGAAACTGTTTTGAAAACTGATCCCATGTCAGCAGGGTTACAATAAATTTTATCGCTGAAGCCAAGTCAGCGCATGGTTGCAAGATTCTTTCACAAAAAGCGCCAACGAAGCGGTAACATAATCTTTGTCACAGAATATCTAATTAATAAGTAATAATTAGTGATAGTTGCTTAGGACAGCTGGACTGAGGAATGTGCATTCAAACTGATTTAAAAAATGTTATTTGTCTAATTCCCAAATACATAAATTTGTTTAAAAAATATGCAAACTCTATTAATTATAAAATAATATGAGAATTTTATTTATATTTAAAAACATATAACTTGCCTGATTCCTTAGTTATAATATCCATAAATAACGATTTACATAAATAACATTGTGTATTGTTCGTTTCTGTATTCTGAGACGACTACTTTTCGGCGGTTCTATCTCACAAAGAGGTGACACACAGAAGGATGTGCGTCATCTCCGGAATTTATTTTATTGTTAAATGTAAACATCTCCTGCTTTCCTCTCACCACTATTTTGCGGAATTAAACCCATCCTAACGCATGCGCAAAAGCGCAAAGGGTTTTAGAATCCGTTGGCAAACAATAGAAACGTGTATATTATTTGCCAATGGATTCTAACTCTCCCCCCCCCCCAACCGTGCTTTTGTGCATGCGTTAGGATGAGTTTAATTCTTCAAAGTAAGAGTGAGAGGAAAGATGAAAGGAGGCGATGTTTGCATTTAACAATAAAGTAAATTCGGATTATTCGTGGACTGAATTTAAATAAAATAATACGGTCAGAAACAATAAGATACTCGCATACACGTAAAAAAAACAATTGAACGAAAAATTATCTAATAGTGCGAAAATCAAGGTCAAAGAGTGACGAAGAATACCGGAAATGCGCTCATCCTTCTGCGTCTCACCCCTCAGTGAGATAAAGTAGTCGAAAAGCGGTCGTCTCGATATTAATAATACCGGTCTTACACTCGGCCAGTTATAAGACAGCCAGTAGGCAAAGCATGCATAAAAAGCGACTTATTTATACTTGCCACAATTTCATAAGGAAGATTCAGACATTCCATACTTGGCTTAAATTGCCATTTTGGCATCGCTGATTTTTTTTTTTTTTTTTTACACTGTGTACCGTATTAAAGTGATGGATATTTACACAAAGAAACACGGTAAAATAAAAAAGGTAAACATACCTACATTTGGAAAACTATAGAAAAAAAAGGCAAATAAAATGAAAACACACACAACCTCGCATCAGAGAGAATAAAGAGCAAAAAATGTCAGAATTAATCTATGATAAGTGATCAATTTTTTTCACGCCAAAAAAACCCACCAAATTTTTAAAACGCATGCACAATAAGAAAAAAATACAGTAGAGCTGCATGTTGTCCCGTCGGGACAATTATTTGCCATCGACCGAACAGCATTTTTCATCCTTTCTACGCATGCACTGCTTACTGGCCGTCTTATAACTGGCCGAGTGTAAACCTCACATAAATCTCAATAAATAAATAAACCAATGTGCATTTTCTCCGAAGTTAGTAAAACAAAAACAAAAAATAATTAATTAAATTAAAATAAATAATATGTTATTAAATTAAAAGTGTGATAAATAATAAACGAAATTCACCATTAATTTTTGACTAAAATTATTTAAAAAAAGGACTTCCTAAGGCTGCAAAATGCTTACTTCCGCTATTGGTTAGTAAATGACTAGAAAAATTAAAAGTAACAATTCAGTTCCTTTCGCTCTCTTATTTCATGGCTTTTTTTTTTCTTGTGGCTCATATATTGTAAAGTTTTATGCGACAAATGTTCAAATAAAAATAAAGATCCTGATGTCTCTCATTAAAACCCGATCTGGCATTAACAATGTTTATTCTGGCCGCTAGCCAAAAAATTAAACGATTGTCTTTTATCAAAACAACCGAATGGCAACAAATAAAATCAGACAAGTATCTGAGTGAAAAGACGAAAAATAACATGACAGGATATTTAGATTGCGAGAAAGATATTATTTAATTAAGGTCACCAACCTTTAAGCAATTTTTTTTTCACAGGGAAAAAACGTGTTATTTTCTTAGAATAACTATCAAGGGAGTAAGTATACATATAAATTTTATCATCGTGTTAACAGTTCAAATTAAATACAAAGAAACAAAAGATCCGAAAAAATACGAGGAAATTTTCTGTCATTTAAAAACACCCTTTCGTAAAAATTTTAAACATAAATCTTCGAATCTTTCTGTGAATACAGTATGAATCTTAATGAACTGCATAGATAGATTTACGACTATAATTTATCTTTTAAGGTCTGCTACAGTTAGCCATTTCTTTTTATTGTTGTTGATGAAAAGATAATTAAAATATATCTTTCGCTTTTAAAAAACTGCAGAATTGAGTTGGTTTTTAAAAATTTACTTAAGATTTTTAATATTAAACTAGCTAACTACCACCTTTTGAAAAAATGAATTGTTGTGTGTAAAAAAGGATGCTTATATCATTTTTTGAAATAACACAGGTTGGAAATACATCAGCCGAATTAAAAACCAAGAAGTAATAGACGTCGCCAATTGCGATTTAATTCATTTATCTTTTTAACTATCATTTTTACTTTAACTAGAATCGATTGTTTGAAAATTCTGAGTAACCATTAAAAAAAAAAACTGAATTTAAAATAAAGGCTTATCATTCTTTCATAACTATTCTATTTCCATCGCTTAAGAATGTTTTTAATCTCTGTTTTTATCTTTACTAATCATAAATGAAGAAGTAAATGTTGGCGATCTATAGGACAGATCGTTTGACTTAGAACTACTAAATTTGGTACAGATATTCATTGAAAGATGAGAATGTGCCCCTCAGAACGATTTTTTTAAATTTAATAAGAATTTTAATTAATTAAAGAGTAAATGAAATGTTGTCGCTTTTCCGTAACAGCCCTTGAAAATATTAATGTACAAAAATTATTTTTGCACCCATTCAAAATTTTATAAAAACTTCTTTTTAAAGGTTATAATCTAATAGACGTGTTCTGGATTTTGACAATTTTTATTTATTTCTCTGCCTTATTTTTAACTATAGATTCATCGTTATCCAGAAATTCAAATCATTTTCATTGTTTCATTAATTATAAATCAAATTATTTTTGTCCATTGTGTAAAGCTAAGGAAAAAGGTTTTGTTTAGGTATAATTTATGTGGCGAATAAAAAAAAGGTGACATTACAGTTCCGAGAAAGTTAATATAGATAATAGACGAAGAATAGTATCCTTATTAGAGATTATATGGGAATATTTAGGGTAGATCATTCCTACTGGTTATATTATTATTATTATTATTTTATTACTTTACTAGCCGCCTTTGGCGACCAGCCGGTTCGCCAGTATTACCGCTCGCTACAATTTTATATTAAATATTTTAAGTAACTGGTCTCTTAAAGAATTCTCAAACAAAATATTTTTAATCTTCAAATTTTGATAGTCATACCAAACTTATACTGTTTAGATCATTTCGTTCAATTTACTATATATATTTTGCTAATTTGTTGTCATTTCCGGCAAAACTTCAACTTTAATTTAAAATGTAAATGATGAAATTGCAATTAATATTAAGATATTTTTTAATAAAACCAAGCGTTTTATTTTATTTATCATCTTTATTGTTATTTATTAGTTATTATTGTTATTGAATATGAGTATTGCAAACAGAATAGCTCGGTATTTAAGTCTTATGTTAACTACAAAATATTTTTCATAATTTATGTAATATCTCAAACAATAATTCAACAAAAATTTCTGAGATTCAGCATAAAATTCTGTTTTTAGTTTTGCTTTCAAAAGGATTGAAATGAAATCAATAATAATATTTTGTTCCTGCCTATAAATATATTTCAAAAATTATGAAGTCTAAATTTAATGCAGTAAGGTATCATATTCTGAGAAATATTCTGGACACACGAAATTTTAAATAAATGAATGAATGTTTCTATTTTCCACGATCAACTAAGACTGATTTATGAAGTTTTAAATGTTAAAAATTTAGAAAAACTCAACATTTTCTGAGGGCGTATTTTCTTTGAAGCGATCGATGGAAAATCTAAAATTATCCTTTTTTTATTGAATAGTGATATTCAAATTTTCATAAATCAGTCAGTTTAAATGATTGGAAATTAACTCTTAAAAGTCAGTGACTTAGTTGATTGGAAATTAACTCTATGACCACCATAAAATCTGCGCTTTCTCTTGTGGTGTATGCATTCTCCTTAATATCCGCTCGAATAAAAAATCACATGGAAAAGTACTACATAGAACAAACACATCAAAAGTAAACATAACATTTCAATAATTGCCAAAAACAAAAGAGAGAAAAATGCAATTAATAAGCAGACGATATTTAGAAAAGTACAGATATTTAAACTGGAAAATGAAATTATCTGAAATTAACCACATGCGCAGACGATATTTACAAAAGTAAAAATATTCAAACCTGAAAAGGAAAATATATGAGTTATTCCATCAATAAATGCCATAAGTTTGTTTATATCTTCATTATTTTATGAGTCATTAAACATCAAAATGGGTCCAGGACTAAATAAACACTCTGTATAGAGAGTGTAAAAGATCATAAAATAATTTTTCTTGAATTTATTTTTTAGAAAAAATAATATTTCATATTTGTTTCATTTCCGACAGACACGTGTCGAAAATTATATTTTTGCGGATTTCATTTCCAAAAAGATTTAATTTATTTTTAATTGGAGCTGTAATCAATTTGATGGCAACACTTTGAAAAAAGCTATTTTTTTCCCATGAATGCGAAACGTGCTTAATTTTATTTTTATTTTTGACGAAAAAAATTATTGAAAAACATAGTTTAAATATTTATTTAAAAATTAATTAAAAATAGAAATTTAATGTTAAGATTAAAACATTAGTATCATTTAAAAGATAAATTTTTGATCTTTAACTTCATGTAAAAATCTTTTTTGTGCGGTAATATTTTCGGGTTATAGTAGAAACACATCAAAATTTTGCTTAATTTTTAAACAAATAAAATTCTAGTTAAAAATTCGAAAAAATAACCCCCAGGCGCACATTCCCGGCCTCCAAGGTATACACGTGCCAAATTTGGTAGCTGTAGGTTGAATGGTCTGACCTGTAGAGCGCCAACACACACACACACATTGAGCTTTATTATAAGTATAGATTATGTATCATGTATTAATGCAATCATTGCATTATACTGCATTGCAATAATTGCATAAAGCCTTCATTGCAATATAAGGAAATGTGCTGCATTATAATTCAAAATCAATAATGCAATATTAAATTATATTATAATTATATTATTATTATTTATAATTCAATGACCATGAAAACATTTAAATATGTAGTTTTCGTTTATTTCCCGTAAGACAAGCTTGTTGGAAGTTAGCAAATGTAATTGTTTGTGTAATCAGATTTCTGAAGTTTCATATTAGTAATATTTGAATTATAGAAACCTAATTTTATACATTTAAAATATTTTACATTTACACATACATTTATATATTTAATCAAGCATGTTCTTCCCTGTATCTCCACATATATTTACTTAAAGCACTCTTGTCTATATAATCTATAATGAAAACTATTTGTGCGTACTGTTCATTTCAGTATTCTGAGACGACCACTTTTCGACGATTCCATCTCACTAAGGGGTGAGACGTGGAAAGATGAGTCATTTCCGGAATCCGTCAATCTTTGACATTGATTCCGGCTTTATTAGATACTCCTTTCAAATTTTTTTTCACATGTATGTGAGTATCGTGTCGTTTCTGACCTTATTATTTTAATTTAATCTAAGAGTAATCCGAGTTTACTTTATTGTTAAATGTAAACATCTCCTTTCATCTTTTTCTCGCCCCTATTTTGACGAATTAAACCCATCCTAACGCATGCGCAAAAGCCCGGAGGGTTTTAGAATCCGTTGACAAACAATAAATGACATTTAACAAAATGTTTCGAAATACATCAATAAAAATATCTTCAGGCATTCAAAATCTCTTTTTTCCACTGGCAATTCATTACTGTCGCTTATGTTTTCATTTCGGTATTGAATTTTTTCAGAGAAAGCTTGATAAGAATAAAATCATATGAACTGTGATATTTTCTATCAATAGCTTTTGATATTATTGTTACTGTTTTAAAATGATATTTATTTTGATTGAAATTTTAAAAAATCTATGTTGACCGTTTGATTGTCATGCTATTTTTTCTCTGTTTTCCGCAAGGGAATCAACTTATAGTCATGCGATACATGTGAAGTGCTCTATACCAATTTAGTTTCGTAATTTGTTGGCGTGTTTTGCATTTGTTGCTTGGAAGTATTATAACATGACACAATATAAGATACGATGCAATTACATATTAAATACATCCCTAATGAAGTTTTACCATGTAATCATAATATCATGTAATTTATCTGGATTTTTAAAAAATTTATTTATTTTTAATACTGACCTATATAGCTTACACAAAAAATAAATTCATTCAATATTTTCACTGGGTAAAGTAGCGATGCGCGTACAGATACACGCATTAACAAAAAATTCGCGTTTTTACTAAATCTGTCGTGAGAGTATTTCGAATGCTTTTTTGACGATCGATTGACTCTAAAAGTTGACATGGAACTAGAGTTATAAACATAAGATAACATACCGAATTCCACTGATTTAAACAATTACATTTGCATTCATTCGAAAATACAGACCGACAGACGGTCAACCGTTTGATCTGGTGTAAAATCGGTTAAAAATCTATATTGTAGGTCCTAAACCTGTGGGCCAAATTTTATCTATCTAGTTCTTTGCGTTTTGTAATTATCGAATTCATTTATACTCGACCAGCCATCCAGGCAGATTTACTCCAAATGAATTTCGTTCAAAATGGATAAAAATTTACAAATTTGATTGTTAGCCCATATATAAATTTTATCCGTCTAACTCGCAGCGTTTTTGAATTATTGTATTCACAGACAGACAGATAGTCAGACATATTCCAAAAATGTGTTTTTCGGATTCAGGGCGGCCTAAAACATGCTAATTCGTCAAAATCCCGAGTTCTAACTCTTGATGATAATATTTCCTTTATACTTCTTTTAAAAGGAAGCAAAAATGACTTTTGTGGATTCATAGAAGTCTAAAAGATCAAAATTCATCTAAATCGAATTCATAAATGTCGGATATTTTTAAAGAGGTACATTTCTCCTTACATACTTCATGTAAAGATGTGTCATTATTTTTCTGACAATAATATGGAGCAGAGACGCTGCTGTTACCATTCTTCGTCTACTTAAATTGCTACGATTCAATCATGTTCTAACGATTAGTTGCAAACATGGTTAGTTGATGAAATGAATTTGAATTTTAGAAGAAAGAATTCAAACGTCAGCATTAAAGTTTCAGTGATTATATTACGGTAGGAATACTTTTATTTCCAAACGTAGAAAAATGGAGACGGTATTCATTTCGAAACGAGGTTTGATACATGTAAATCAAGTCTATTTGATCGTGAAGAACAGGTTTAAAAAAAACTGTGTTCTAGTTTAGTCCACATTTATATTTCAATGTTATAATAAATATGCAATAAATTCCCAAAAAATTAAATTTTACCATGCATACATGCTAGAAAATTTAGGTGAAAAAAGCTAAAAAGGGGGAAACAACAATAAAATTAAAAGAATAGAAGAAAAGATTATGGAAAATACGTTAACACTGAATAATAATAATTATTTAACAATAACGAATCTTTCAACATTGAAATTATATTCAGAGAGCTATTAAGGAATATAACAGAATTATTTTCAACTTTCTCATATAATAATACGGAAAGCTCCTAGAAGAAAATTTTTACAAATATTTGCAATTTTGATTTGGTGACACCTTTTGCCGAATTCCTTTTGTCTAAGTTCTTCATTTTCGAGATATCATGTTCATATGCATATAATGGATGGACTAACAGGCAATCAATCTTTCAAGGACCTGAATCTAATAAATATCTACAATTCTGGTAATAAAATTATGTGCCAAATTTCATTCATCTTGCTCGTTCCATTTTCTAATTATCGTGTTCTCTGAGCGACATGCTGATTGCCAAACTAATAGATTTCCTTTAGCAGATTACGTCTAAGTTTTGATGAAAATTTACAAATTTAATGTTAAGATCACGTAAAAGTAAAAATGGAGTTGCAAGTAAAATTCGATTTTTTATTCCATCGTATATATATAATGGAATAATAGTGGATTTTAATGGATTATATAGATAGATTACAATTACTAATTTTGATTGCGAATCCAAATAATTGTATCAATATGATTAATTCGAGAATGCGAACCAACAAGAATTATCAGCATTTAATTAGCTTTTGGATAGAAAATGAGTATTAAGGTTTAAATTTAATTTTTAAGATGATGATTATACTTCTGATTATATTTTTTCTGAATTCCGTTTTGCATTCCAATTCTTTCTATATCTAGTTTATTAAGAAATTTTTTTTTAATTATCAATGATTCGTTTTGCTTTGTCTATTTTTCTCACTCTCTCTCGCTCTCTGTATACATATATAATTCCGAAGAGTAGACACTAGAAAAATTCTTTTCTGCTTGAGTTCAGCTAAACGAATAAAATCACTGCTGATGCGACTACGCAATCGCTGACAATATATTACTTTTTTATATTTTTTAAAATTTATTCCCTGATATAGCTTTCTAGTGTGAATTTAAAAGTAGCTTAAATTATACCGTCATGAGATGATCATTTTCACGAATATTTTCAACAGCATGTTGACTTTATTTAACCATAGAAACACAAAAATTCAATATAATCTAATGCAGGTGTGTTTAAAATATGGTACTTGCACCCTTAAATCACAAACCAAATCAAACCGGATTTCAAAAAGCAAATTTTTTTTAAAAAAATGTGGATTTATGGGGCTATCCGGACGATAATCACCATAGCAAAATCGTATTGAAGGAAAGATCTAAGAGTAAAAACTGCCTTTTAAAGAATTATTTCTGTTTAGTATTGCGACGTGGAGTCCTCCCTTTCCTTCATTAATTCAGTTCAAATCTCTTATTTTAACTAAATCCTTAAAGTTTACAATATTTATTTAAGTATTCTTTTTAATGATTTAGAATCTCTTTTGGGGGAAAAAACGTTCTTTTCAGCATTAATTAGATTATTTTGTTCTCTTAATCATATAAAAATATAAATTCCATACAATTATGAAGCGCAGTTGCAATTATCTTTTGAAATCAACGGTCTTCTGTGAATTCAAATAAACGGCTGTTTTGTAGTCCAATTAACAGCGATGCAGCAATTTGTTTTTGTAGTTTATAAAAATCGTGCACAATAACCATATCTAGTATATAGAGACATGAAATAATGAAATGTGTTATGAGTAGTAAACTAATTTCGTTGATAATAAGAAAGAAATCGGAGCTGCTTGAAGTTGTAATACAAGCAACGATTTTTTTTTTCACGGTAAAGTTGGTTTCAGCACATAACCATTTCTCAAACTTTATCTGCTACGTAGCATAACGTTTTTACTATTCAATGTTATTCGAATGGAACAAGACCCAAATGCAAATAAGAATCTAACTATTGAAGTATTGATTTTCAGATTACCCGGAAATCTTTACTCTTCAAAAGTCTGTTTATACAAAGTCAAAATTCTGATCCCTTTAAATGAAGAATATTGTAATAAAAGTCCTAATAATAAAACAATAAAAAAGCCATTATGTTGTTTTCCCTTCTTTTATTTTCAGAAGAAGGTTAAAAATTTGCTCTAGTCTCTTTTATATAATCACTTTTAACTTTGTCGATTATGAAGAAATACAGACTATGCTACATAGGAAAAGTAGGAATTTTCAGTCAGAAGGATCAGAAAAACCTTAATTATCATGTTGACAATAATACTAATATTCAGCATGGAACGGTATTTCCTGCCAATGAAAAGGTTAATATTAAAAAGTTCCGAATTCATAGAAAAGTTAAATTAATAATAGTAATTCATTATCATAATTTGAATATTATTGATTTCCACTTTCTGTAGGTATCGTGCTGTCATAAGTATCTGTCGTAAAAAACCAACTTATGTCGCATATATCTGGTAATAATAAATATAATTCTTTTCGAAAAACTGCTTTTATCAATGAAATAAAAAGAAAAAAAATTAATCAAAAATTCGGAGCAAGAATAATAAAAGGGTTAGGTGCTGGTAAAAAAGCGTTAAGTACACAGGAATCGTAATCATATTGTTGCAAAACTTTTCTTTACCGGGGTTCGTTTGGATAGTGGTAGTGATATGGTGTGGAGAACGCTCAATAATCAGACGGCAATGGAAAAAGAAATAACGACGTTTATTTACACGAAGACACACAGGACAGCACAAAAGCGACAACTATATACAGCACAGAAGACGATTACCTTCACCCGAGACGTGTAGCATACACAGCAGCATACAACCAGAATCT
>JAPMOR010001042.1:100927-167664 GCA_026543865.1 Argiope aurantia
TTCTTATCATATTTATTTCACTTTTATAATCTTCTCCAATTGTTTTCTGCTCTTCGCGCTTTTGCGTTATTTGTTTTGATCTTTAGTTCTTTTAATAAGCATTTTTTTTTCATTTTAATACGCCGATAAAATTAAATATTTTATCTTTATTTTTTTATGATATTTACTGTAACAATTTTAAAAAAGTGTTAACAACGTAGCCCAATACGGGAATCAGATGCAAACTACTATACCAAATTGACCCGCTCTCTTTATTCTCTTTATCCATGTAATAAACATTCATATAAAATTTCATTGATTAATATTCTAGATTTCTAAGAATAAGTGTTCTGATTTCCACAGAATCTATATATTTATTTGATATTATGTTAGTAAATATGTTGCTTTGTATTAGTAAAATTCCTATTCTAAGAATAATTTTTAATTCATATTTTTAATAATATTTTTAATTTCTTTACTTAACATTTAAAAAATAATATGGATGTTAAAAGAAATGCGTAAAAGCTTGAAATATCAACAGATATTCCGTAAAAGTGTGAGATACTATGTAGATTAGAATTTAAATCACTTTTATGATTTATTGTAACTTTCAATGATTATCCAAGATTTCTTTCTTATAATAACATTATGTTTTGGTTTCTTTATACTACTGCTTGATTTTCGATTTAAAAAAATATTATTTCCTGCTTTGTATTTCACTAATAAAACAAATTTCAAGACTTTTTATTTTTATCATTTTCTACTTTCTAGTCTTTAACATATTTCATAATTCAAGATTAAAGATATTATGAACTCTAAAAATTAATATTTCTGGAATTCGTTTTTAAATGACATTATCCCTATGGAATTAATTTTACTCAATATAATATATTGATAGGTAATTAAAATCTCTTAAATAATTAAAATAATCTATTATTACTGAGGGCCAATAATTGAGCAAAATTTCAGAATTGTAATATTTAAGAAAATGAGTGAAGTATCAGTTGAAAAATCTTATTATTAGAAATATGAAGCGTACGAAGTTCTGTACAAATATTTAAAAACGGTGAGTTTTAATATTTACATAGAAAAAAATAACATAAATTTAAATCCCGTATGTTTTAAAAGCTATTTAGCTAAATATTTTCTTTCAAAAGATTGAAAAACTAAACCAAAAGGGTTTGCACTTTTTTTTTAGAATAATGTCGACTAAAATAATTGTTACTCTATAATTGTAGTATTTAAATTTAATTAAAACAAAAAATGCGGTTCACTAATCATTAAAGATTGTTTTTTGACTTGTTAACTATTTTTAGTGTAGCTATTATTTATTTATTTTTATGAAAAAAAGTGGAATAAAAGTTAACATGCTAATTCGGATGTAAAAATAAAGTTTTAATTCTTATAATAAAACACGTTCTAGAGTTGTTGTTTTTTTTAAATTGTGCTGCTCATGTTGAAAAATCTGATATTGTTTTTAACAAGAGTTTTAATTCTAGATAATTCAGTGCAGGTGTTATTTCTCTGACTAAGAGATAAATTCAATAGTAGAGAAATTATGAATTATGCATTAGACAACTGATGTTACTTCAAAAAATGCATTCTTAATTTCAATATTTTTCTTCCATTTCCGGATCCAGTTTTGCAACGAAATCGAATATTTGTAGAATAAATCAAAATATGACAAATCCTAATCTAATAATTTTGAAATTCTTCAAATGTAAAGAAAGAATTCTAGAATACAAAGGAACTTCAAAATTAAAAGTTGTTTATATTTTTATACTGCAGGTTTTCTAATATTTTTAAAACTGCGTTTTTGTTTACATTTAACTTACTTTGATCAACACACTTCAGTTAAACAAATAAAATTTTTCACTTCATTTTTTTTTCGTAAGAATAGAATCGCCTTGCTTTTTATTTTTATCGGAAACATTGCATTTCATTATATTCTAACTATTTTTTAAATAAAATCATTTGATGATATGTAGTTGTTTCATGTTTCTTACAATTTTAGAGTAAATTTGTTCCTGAAATGTCGCAAATCAAAGTATTTTTTAAAACAACAAATTTTCATGGCAACATTTCGGAAAAATCTCTAAATTATAGAATAAGTATCCTTAATTGGAACTGGTTTTTAAAATATTTTGTTGTTTGAATTGAAACATTAATTTTAATGTGAATTTTGATTAAAGTTTTAAAAAGTTTAAAGTTAATTCGTTTTATTTCAGGAATTTATATTTGCTATACTTTTTTACTGTAATGCTCTCATATTTTTAAATCGTTCATTTCATATTATTTTCTTATATTGTATTTTTTCATGTACTTTTTTTTTGTTGTTGTTCGCTCAGAATATTTTTGATTGGACGTTTCGATACTACTCGATTGCGTTATCTGAACTAATTCTCGTATTATAGCAAGTTTCATTAATTCCATGATTTCTTCCTGGTAATTAACTCGGCGTCTAAAATTCATAATGTTCTCTAATGACCTTGCATTCATCACCCCATCACACTGTTTATGATTATTTGTAAGTGTATCTAAAGAACACGTTATTTTGTATTTGCACTCTTAAAGGTCATAGTGTGTTGTTCATAACAAATTATATCATTATGTTTTGAATTAAACTCTACTCAAATTTGTTACCTGCTTTCCTCTCAAAGTTTACATTCAAAGTTTTTTTCTACCTCAATTACTAAGTCAGCTTTTTCAATGTGGAATATTGTAATATTGCATCGACAAAAAATGTATTTATTCGTTTATCCGATCCGTAGATACGTCATTATTACTCTCGTTTAATATAGTCCCCATTGATAACTAATTCGCCTATTTATTAAATAGACCAATCTTTTTTATTCGTGCGCAGGAGCTCTGAAAAGGGGTGAGAGTTGTTTGAATATCTAAAAATATTATACTTTATGAACTCCAAATATCAGAGTATTCTGATACATAACATGGAGTATGTTTACTTAAATAATCTAATGTGTTAATTGAATAGACTAATATACCATTAAAATTTCTATCAAGCGAACTATGCATCACTTCAACAGTTTTTCGTTACAAGAAGCAATTATATCTCCATCTCCTTATCTCCTATCTAAAAAATTATTGAGTTAAATTATCCTCTCCCAGTAGGGGAGCCACAAACTGCAAACATAAACTCACATAAGGCAGCATCAGTTTCTAACAATAGCATTTGGTTATGCCAATCATGATTTAATCGGCCAAGTTTATCTTTGTCCGTCCTGTTATTATATCTATGCCTTTCTTTCTTTTTATTTTATTCTTTTAATCGTGCCTCATCTGCAAACAATATCGATTCTACTATTAAACTGCATCGATTTTTTTCAGCGTTACCCATCTTGCGTGACCCTTTCCATTCATGAATGGCTCCAGCTGAAGAAATAACAGGATGTTGCCAGATTTGGACCGAGGTGGCAGACCAGAGCAAGATTATTACTCAACAAAACAAACACAGGGGCAGCGGAATGTGAACGGGAGCGAAAAATATGACGTGTTCAGCATTCCGCATTCCGACATGATGTTCCTCTGGATCATAAATGGCTTTTCCGGAAGAGGCTTTCCGATTTGTCGCCGGATATATGTCAAATATGAGCTCTGCGTCAATATTCGATTTAATTCCCCTTCCTTTAATTTCTTGACGAATATCGATAACGAAATAAAACCATTAAGTGACAATTTAATTAGTTGCAGGCGACGCCGGAATTGTTTACAGAGATGATTCTGTCGAGGTGTTTTTATATAAAGATATGGGCGGAGAATAATAATATGGACAATATTTATATAATTATTATGGACATATTTTTATATAATTATTATGGACATATTTTTATATAATTATTATGGACAAGGATAATAATTATATAAAGATATGGACAGACTTTATATAAAGTTTTTATATAAAGATATATCATTTTCAGGGCAGATGAATTTATTACGAAAAAAATGTTAAAATAATTATTGATAGTTCAATTAAAAATAGTTATTAAGAAAATTCCAATCGAATATTATTAGTTGGAATTAATTCCTACAATTTTTTTTTCTTTTAAAAGCTGATAATGTTTTGCATATATTCCCTCCCCGAATAATAATATGCTTCATCCCAAGATAGAAATGAAACAATAATCAATGTTAAGTAAAATAAATTTAAATTTGAATACTTTTAATGCATGTTTAGATGATAATTTAAAAGTAAAAATTATTTTTTAACTAATGTTCCTTACAAAAATCGACAGATTAAAAAAAAGAAGAAGAAGAAGTAATTTTTTGCATCTCCTGTATTCTCAACGCAATTTCGCAGTAAAGGATGTTACTGTTGAATAATGTATTTCAAATCTTTTGCACTAGACCAAAAAAGAAAGTATTTTTTTTTAGAAGAAAACTTTTTTAAGAAATCAAGAATATATATATAATAATAAATAGACCAGTAAACACGAATTAGCACAATAAACTTAATATTAAAGCACAAAGGAAACGAAATTTACTTTCATATATACTGGCTTTCAAAGTTGTTCGTACACTTTTAAAATGTAGAGAAAAAGCGTTGTAGTTTTGATTTCGTGTTCTAATATTATCTCCATGTGATTTTGAAAAAAAATCAATTTTATTTTATTTTCTATACAAATAATAAAAATTAAACTGCGTGTGAAGGGTGTGTTGTGTGTGTGTGTGTGTGTATATTGGCTCTCCACAAGATAGACCATTTGACTTAGAGCTACCAAACTTGACACATATATACTTTGGAGAGTAAGTATGTCCATCTCCGAACAATTTTTAAAAAAATATTTATTAAAAATTAAGCGAAAGTTTGGCGAGGTAAATTCTGAATTCCGATTCTGAAATAAGGAATAGGTATTTCTTTGTTAAACAATGTTAAGATTTTGAACAACTCTACCATTACATTTTAAGTTTCTCTTTTATGTCAATACATATGTTTGATAATGTTCTATGCTTATTTTAAAATAGTGGTTTAACGATGACTGAAAGAAAACGTAAATCTACCGCTGAAATTCAAACGAAGGCTCGGAAAATAAATTTTTCATGAACAAATGAAATCTTATTATTATTATTATTATTGGCGAAATAGAATACTGATGAAAAATTTTGCCAGAGTACATGACCAAAATTTTAAGAGAAAATTTCAGAAATTGAGGGGATTAGCAATTTGTATCAGAAAACCCATTGATTTAGTTAATCTTTCGAGGGTTTATTAATGAAAATTGATTTAATTAAATGTCCCTCAAAATGCTCTTTGAACCATTCTTTTATTTCAACATTTATGAACAAAATTTTCGGTACTAATATAACAAATATTTCAGACTGGGAAAAAATCAGTTAATCAAAGATTTTTAAAAAATCGTCTGCTTTAATTGATATTTTAATTTTAATTTAAAACATTTCAGCAATAAAAGTCTTTTATTATATTAGAAATATAAATAGATATAGTTCTGCAAAAGGGCAGACGATAAAAGGATCATAATATTTTAAAAAAACAATTGATTTTACGTTAATAGTCTACTTGTGAAAGTGTTTAAATCTCTGCAATATCAGGTGTATCATCTAGTTTTTTTAAAAATAAAAATAAAAATACAAGAAGGCAGAGATAAAACGCATCACAAAAGTGATCATACATTAAAACGTTTTCGGATCAATTCATAAATAAAATTGCCATTCGTCACTTTTTTTTTATTTCTACATTTTGGTGGCATTTTAATAACCGTTTGGCTTTAATCTGTTTGATTATTGCTCTATATTCTATTGTTTTAAAATGGCACATTGCCGTAAGAAAACATCCAATAACATTCTAAAAATGATTTTTTTCCTTCATAGTATTGGTAAATCAAATCAACACCTATAGTTTAATTGGTAAATTTATTCCATTTTGCAATGGAATATGTGACAAAATACTTTATAAAATTAAATCGAAAATGAAGTAAGAAAAGATCGTTCAACAAAGTTAACGTAATAACAGATTTACAGTTAAAAGATTTATGAAAAGTCCACATTTTAATACTCTAAAGATTTCTAGGCAGTTTACCAAAATATTTTCGATTTCATCTTAAACTGTTCGATGACGTGTTCAGATCAACTGAATTGCGTACATGTCTAGATAAATAAAAAAAAAATGGTAATTTCTTTTTTTTCTTTTCCGCTAAGCAGAAATAAATAAATAAATAAAATAGAAGGCTTAGGTTTTCCTTCGTAAAGTTAACGATAAATAAGCACAAAATATATTGGAGTTATGTCTTATTTTCGAATGAAAGCAAATTTAACATTTTTGTTCTGATGATCCGCATATGGAGTAAAATGGGGTTAGGTTCTACGCACGAAAAAGAAAACACAAGAAATTTAATCCAACGAACTTAGTTGGAATAGGAAAGCATGGCGGTGGAGATGTTCTTATCTAGAGGAAAGTGAGAGCATCAAGACTAGGTAATTTAGAATTTATTGATGCAATAATAAATTATGCTTTTTACTTAAATACTTTGAAAAAAGTTTTTAAATTGTCAGCCCAAAATTTCGATATTAGAAGTAATTTTAGTTTTATATCAAGACAGTGTTACTAAACACACTGTTTTCAATGTTCGAGGCTGGTATCTGTATAAGTGGCTACTAAACCACTCTAATCGGCAGATTTTAAACGTAACAGAACATATATGAAAGAATCTAGAAGTTAAAATATGATGATATAATATTAATATGAAAACAAAACTAAAAAACAGTAAAGACAAGTGAATGGAAGAACATCAATGTAGAAATAATAATAATAATGATAAAAACTATTTCATTCTATGTCCAGGCGTTTAGCAGCAGTTTCGGATGCAGCAGAATATCCTTCTTAGTATTAGTTGACTAAAATTTCGCAATATTTGTTAGCATATATAGATTTCTTTTAAGAATATGAAGATTCTTAAGGAATAACTTTTTTTTTCTTTTTGATTATTAATTCTTCATCAAAAATTGTATATTCTTAAAATATTTCATGAAGTTTTGTTAAAAAAACAATTATAAATTTCTTTAGAAAATTCATCTGTAACATTGTAGCAAGGGGTTCACATGTAACATTGTCACATTGTAACAAGGAAATATTGTATTTATCAAAAAATTTTAATGAAATGTTTCATGTCAATTTTTTATTACTTTTATAAACATCTAATAAATCTGATTCCCTTTCAGTGTTTTTGCATACAATCATATCCAGGAAAATGGCGTCAGGAAGGGTATCCAAAAGTAAATTTAAAAATAAATAATTAGTAATATTTTTCAAGAAAGTGGAGGAATAACTAAAAAAGCATAAAGTGTTTTACTATTATCTTTATTATTTTTTTCAAGTTAATTTTTTTTATTTTTGTCATATTGTGAAAATAACATTTTTGTATGATAAAATTGTTAATTATTAACTATTACCCAAACCTATCTAAGACATGTAATTCAAAGCTCGAGATCTTTCAATCCAAAACTATTTTTCTAGTAATTATAGAGTAGAAAATTGGGTTCTGACTAATTCGAAACAACTATACACTTTATGTGTCGAATTAAAGTTAAAAAAGTTAGTTTATATTCACTTCATTTTTAATAAGAACTGACTTTTTTGTTACCTTTATTAAATTAAATAAATGTATCTTTTTTTAATCGAACTATTTAATTATAGGTAAAATATCTGATAGTTCGACATTAACTCTAATTCGAGATAAATCCAGGACTTTAGGACCAGAATACATTCTTTTGACTCAAAATAAACAATCAAAAATCGATGCAGCCGCATCTAAACCAAAACGCCAGATTATTCAATTAGGGTGAATAATTTATTAATTTTTACATTGATCTAAGCCTTTTTAACGTGTTGAAGCTGACGCAGCATTATACCATTTATTCCATCTGGTAGTTCTAATTCATAATTAAAAGAGCAATTATGTTTGTTAATGCAGTTAAAAAAAACTAGCTAAATCTCAATGTATATTTAGACATCTTTAGCTACTTTAAGCTCTAATTAATTTCAATTTTTTTCTTAAATTGGCTTATATTACTTTATTCTAATAAAATTCTTATTTCCTGATACGAATCTCACTTTTTTTATTTAATTATTTCTAAAACCCTCTCGAAAAAAATTGCTAAGTCTGGAATTCTCACCCACCGAGCAAAGGGATAAAAGAATCCCTAACAAAGATTCTTACGATTCCGTTTCCTAAATCGACACGTGTCAATGAAATCCCTAGAAGAACCTTTCATTCATTAAAAAGCACTAAGGAAAAAAACTTCTCACTCTTTTCTCTTGTGTCTCGATGTAAACAGATGCGTTTTATCGCTTCACCACTAATTTGTGGACGTCAGCAGGCAGGTCGATTGAAACATGTTATTAGCCTATTTCCTTATAAATAAATTTTTAAAAAAATTAAAAACTCTTTGAATTTGCTAAGTATTACTACTGCAATATATGTTTACGCTGAATTATTAACATCATCTATACTTATAATAAAGCTCAATATGTGTGTGTGTGTGTGTGTGTGTGTGTGCGCGCGTGTGTGTGTGTGTGCGTGTGTGTGTATGTTGACGCTCTACAGGCCAGACCATTCAACCTACAGCTACCAAATTTGACACGTATATACCTTGGAGGCCGGGAATGTGCATCTGGGGGTTATTTTTTCGAATTTTTAACTAGAATTTGATTTATTTAAAAATTAAGCGAAATTTTGACGTGTTTCTGCTATAACTGCCGAAAATATTATCGCACAAAAAAGATTTTTACATGAAGTTAAAGATAAAAAATTTATCTTTTAAATGATACTACTGTTTTAATCTTAAAATTAATTTTCTATTTTTAATGAATTTTTAAATAAATATTTTAACTATGTTTTTCAATAATTTTTTTCGCCAAAAATAAAAATTAAGATTAAGCACGTTTCGCATTCATGGGAAAAAAATAGCTTTTTTCAAAGTGTTGCCATCACATTAATTAAAGCTCTAACTGAAAATAAATTAAATCTTTTTGGAAATGAAATCTGCAAAAATATAATTTTCGGCACGTGTCTGTAGGAAATGAAACAAATATGAAATATTATTTTTTCTAAAAAATAAATTCAAGAAAAATTATTTTATGATTTTTTACACTCTCTATAGAGGGTGTTTATTTAGTCCCGGATCCATTTTGATGTTTAATGACTCATAAAATAATGAAGATGTAAACAAACTTATGGCATTTATTGATGGAATAACTCATATATTTTCCTTTTCAGGTTTGAATATTTTTACTTTTGTAAATGACGTCTGCGCGTGTTTTTAATTTCAGATATTTTCATTTTCCAGTCTAAATATCTGTACTTTTCTAAATATCGTCTGCTTATTGATTGCATTTTTCTCTCTTTTGTTTTTGGCAACTATTGAAATGTTATGTTTACTTTTGATGTGTTTGTTCTATGTAGTACTTTTGCATGTGATGTTTTATTCGAGCGGATATTAAGGAGAATGCATACACCACAAGAGAAAGCGCAGATTTTATGGTGGTCATAGAGTTAATTTCTAATCAACTAAATCACTGAATTTTAAGAGTTAATTTCTAATCACTTAAACTGACTGATTTATGAAGATTTGAATATCACTATTCAATAAAAAAAGGATAATTTTAGATTTTCCATCGATCACTTCAAAGAAAATACGCCAATCAGCGCGCAGGTTTCTCAAGATTAATTGGCCTAAGATTATGAAAATGGTGAGTTTTTCTAAATTTTTAACATTTAAAACTTCATAAATAAGTCTTAGTTGATCGTGGAAAATAGAAACATTCATTCATTTATTTAAAATTTGGTGTGTCCAGAATATTTCCCAGAATATGATACCTTACTGCATTAAATTTAGACTTCATAATTTTTGAAATATATTTATAGGCCGGAACAAAATATTATTATTGATTTCATTTCAATCCTTTTGAAAGCAAAACTAAAAACTGAATTTTATGCTGAATCTCAGAAATTTTTGTTGAATTATTGTTTGAGATATTACATAAATGATTAAAAATATTTTGTAGTTAACATAAGACTTAAATACCGAGCGATTCTGTTTGCAATACTCACATTCAATAATAATAATAATTAATAAATAACAATAAAGATGATAAATAAAATAAAACGCTTGGTTTTATTAAAAAATATCCTAATATTAATTGCAATTTCATCATTTACAATTTAAATTAAAGTTGAAGTTTTGCCGGAAATGACAACAAATTAGCAAAATATATATAGTAAATTGAACGAAACGTATAACAGTATAAGTTTGGTATGGCTATCAAAATTGGAAGATTAAAAATGTTTTGTTTGAGAATCCTTTAAGAGTCCAGTTACTTAAAATATTTAATTGAAAATTGTAGCGAACGGTAATACTGGCGAACCGGCTGGTCGCCAAAGGCGGCTAGTTATTTAATAAATTAAAGTATAATTTATTACTTATTTATTCTTGTAAAATAATAATTTTTATTTTAAATTTATTATAAATTTAAGATTTTCTTATAATTTATCATAATAAAGAAATTCTTTCATTTACGAGTAATGAAATCGTTGATTAATAATTATGGTTAATTTTTCAAGATAGTATTTTAGATTTTTTTTATTCCATGATATCCATTATAAAAAAATAAATTAATAAAAATATTTTCACAAAGTATACTAAAATGGAAAAAAATGATTGAGATACATTATCAATATGTTGATTCTGTTAAAAATATGTTGAACTGTGAAACCAAGTTGACCAAATTATAAAAAGAAAGGCCTCACAATGTACATTGTCTGAGATCGCAAAATACCAAAATTCACCATTGTTTGAAGGTATTAATAATAATATTTTATTGTTTAGAAAAGAGTAATGATAAAGAAGATATTTTTATAAAATTATTTTTCAATATAAATACTAAAGAATCAGAAAGGAAAAAAGCGATATGTAATTTTACGTGTCATCAGTGTTGTTCATTGCGACCTCAATTGAATTTTCAGTCCTTATTATAGATTATGATAATCGAAAATAAAACGTACTATCACGACAGTCCAAGGCATGTATCTAGTGAACGCTAACAACTGTATTAACAATAATGAATAATATAAATGATATAAAAAATCATTTTGGTTCATTAGTTTTTAAAATGGAAAACTTTAACCGAGTTTCTGACAGTGAATTTGTCAGAAAATTTCAGATGTAATTAAGAGCTAATTTCTAAACTACGTTTTTTTTTTTTTTTTTTTTCATAGAATGTCTTTTGAAAAATATTCACAGGAAGGTAAAATTTGAGACATTTAAAAGAGCCGCAGTAATTCGATGGTGAAGTCACGACTTCGGACTGCAAGGCTCTAGATTCGAAACTCAATTCTACCCAGGATGCGCCATGCATGTGCTATATCTGACACCAAAAGTCAAATACCATTCTGTGGGAGTGGTGCGGATGCTTGATGAAAGGATGATGATCCTGTTGCCGCCTCCGTCATCCGATCACAACTCAAAGTGGCACTCAAATAGTCTACGTTCGACCTCGTAGCGGGAATTTAGCATAACTAAACTTAAAGAATCCTGATAATTAATAGTCTTCATACTCTTCAATAGATTTTTTATAATAAAAAAATAGCTAATTTTTTAAATATAAATATTTAGTACTATTTAATCTAAAATTGTCACTGATTGTATATAAAATATTTTATTGATTAAATAGTGATGCATGAAAGATTAGAAAGTTTTAAGTCTGGTACTTTAATTATCAAATTATAAACTAAAATAATCTCTGATTCGTAAATTGGAAGAAATTGTTTTAAGTTAATTCATTTAGTAAAACCTCTTTTTATACAAAAAATTTAAAAAAATATTATGTGTTTTATGTTAATAATTTTTAAACTCATGTAGCTCATCCTAATTATGATGCAATTAATGCTGCGTCAGTTTCATTTCAACAATAATTATATTTTCAGAATTTAAGATAATCGAATGCGGAAACTACATCCTTTATTTTTTTCCCTAATCAGACACGTGATAACAAAATAACTTTAAAAATATTAAAATCAAATGAAAAGAACAGAATTTATTTTCCTTGCATATTTTTAAAATATTTTTTTACTTGGCTATTTAAAAACAACATTGCAAACAGTAAATAACAGCGCTTTCTAAAATCGTTCGTTCAGAAAACTTTTTTCATTAAATATATTTAGTAGAATTCTTTTCTGTCTTTCTAAGCGTTAATAAAATGTCTTTAATAAATATGAATGTGTATGCATACCAAAGATAATTTCTTTTCACCCAAAAATAAACATTAAATGTCTATGCTACAATATAAATTGTGTAAGATGTTTCTGCCTCTTACAGCTATCGCTTTGAAAATAGAAATCCATTAAATGCTTTCCCCTCTCCACGTGGTCGTTACTTTAATAGGAAATAGCAAGATGGTTCGACAGTCCTAGGGTCAGCTCGAGATGACCTAAATTGTGTAGCAACTTATTGCCGCTTTCTATGTCTCTTGAAATTTAGTCTCGGTTTTAGGGTTGCAAGAAACATCGAGTTTCTAATTTTAAAAGAAACTGTGCCTGTCAAAACGAACGCTAAAAGGAAAGTGAAGAATGACCATTTCTAAAATAGAATTCGTGTTGATTTATACTTTAAAATGTTATTCTTCAAATAATTCATGCGCCATGTTTGTTTTTGAAACATTCAAAATGAAAAAAGATGCTCTTAAAAGTAAATGGCGTTACATTTTCAACGAATTGTTCATATTTGCGAACGAGCATATAAAAATTGTAGGCTTGTTTGTTTTTCCGTGGGCAAAATAAAATAACAATTCAACGAAAAAATGATATGTTGCCTCAATAAAAACATACCATTACATATTTGCGAAAACATTTATTTCTTGATAAGATATTTCAGAACTGTAAATTAACTACTGATGAACTCTTTAATTATAATGCCATTTCTAAAACTTATAATATTTGAACTATTTGTTTCAAATATCTTACTGTTAAAGAATGAATTTATCGCATACATTTGAACAAAAAATCTCTCATCCTATTTCACTGGTTTCAAAATTTTAGAAAGTTTTAAACCTTTACATTTTTTAAGCATGAATGCCTTGTCTGAATATTATTAATAATTTAATAAATCATATTATTAAAATTGTATTTCAAAGTATTATAAATAATGCTTGCTCAATAATAAAAATCATTCTTATGCATTTGATCAAAAGTTGTTATAATTATGTTATTTGAAAATAATATATAGATAGTTGTGGAAATTTTTTTTATCATTCAGTCTTTTACAGAGGAAAGAATCGCATTGTAAAAATATCAATAAACATATTTTTCATCTCACCTAATTTTAAGAGAGAAGAAAATACTACCAAGTTTTGAAGCAAAATAGATTCATACCTTTGGACTTCAAGCATAAAAGTTTGTTTTAATTCAAATTGCCATCGCATAGAAAGTTATGTGATGGAAGAGTTCCGTGGAATTAAATCAGTTTCGTTTTTAAGATGGAATTTCATTAGATGGAATTGTCATGCTGTTCGTTCAATAATCTCTAAATTTATATTGTTACTTTCTTGTATACAAAGCATACAAAGGAAAAGTGTTATATTTTTTTAAAAAATGAACTCAAGCTTTTGAAAAAAATTTCTAATTTCAGATCTCTCTGGGTCCGAAAAACACATTTTCGTAATTATTCCTGGCTGTTTGGGAACACAATAACTCATAAACTCTTTGGCCTAAACTGATGAAATTTGGTATATGAACTTTGCACCAAATTTATAGATTTCTGTCAAATTTTAAATAAAATCCATTTAGAAGAAATATGGTTGTTCGGCTGTTACAATTACAAAATGAAGAAAATAACAATTACTGGGGTTTTTTTTAATATAATGTGAAACATACAACTCTTTTGTGCTAGATTTTGAAAATAAAAATCATCTATCCTATTTTATATGAGTATGAAGAGAAGTGTAATTACCTTTCTTAGAGAGAATATAAGAAAGTTTCACTGAGACCACTCTCGCTGAATAGTTCTAATGACAATAACCTGCATGCAATAAATACCTGTGTAATAAATATATAAATAAATGCAAACAATTTTAAAAAGTACATAAACAGTTTCATTTGATGTGAGTGATCATGTGTATAATACAACATTTTCTAAATGTATCATCTTTTTGTGCAGTTTCAAAGTATAGGGGAATAACAGCGTACATGGTTTAAAAATTAATAATTCTTCCTTCACGGATTTGGGAGAAATTTAATATTGATTAGACATTTTAATAGAAGGGCTACATGCCAAATTTCATACAGCTAGCTCGTTGCAGTTTTGAAATAGCGTTTTCATATACACATGGCAACACTTGCTCATATATACTCAGGTATTTTCCTCCAAAATATTTTGTTCGGAATAAAAAAATAAAAAAATCAGATCAGAGGATTTCTCAAAATATCGAAGTAGATGTATTATTATTATTACTTTATGTTCGCTTCTTACTCAAGAAAGTAATGACAAGAATAAAAACAAAAATAATTGGAAAATTTCAAAAAATACTCAAGTTTAGGATGCAAACGATAAATTTAAGCAATTGCAGATAACTCATCATCATTTACTCGATTGAATTTTATATTTAGGAATTGGCAACATACGAATACATAGTATATTAAATTTCCCACAGCTTCTATATTTACGCGCAGGAAGGCTTATCAATAGCTTTAACCTTCCTATAAGAGTTGTTTTCTATAAACATTATTATAAAATAATATTTCATATTTTATCTTTTATAATAACATATTAAATAAAGTATAGCTCTTTTCATGATTTATGTCTCTTATAATCTGTTACTGTTATTCTATATTTGCTTAAATCAAAAAAGAATTTTTTTCTACACTAATACAACATTTACACATATTATATCCAACTGTTACAAATAAAATGCATTCTTCTATACCTAATCTCGGTTTTTTAAAAAATCGCAGCAGAATTTGAAAAAACAAATTATACATTCATGAATTATAAAGAGAACTAATTCGAATTATTAATTTCCTGTCATTTACCTATAAGAAGCGCAGAATTTTTCTTCATCTCTCATAAAAGGTCCTCTTTATAGCTTGATTTGGGTTACTATCCAATGAAAAATCAAACAGTTTCAATGCTTTTTTTTAAAAACTCGTTTAAATTTTTCTACCTGTAAGTGAAAGGATGCATTTAATCTTCTTCATCGTGATTAGTGATTTCAGTGTCGGCGGTAATGAGATCTCCAAAGATCCTTCATTTATCCTTTCTTAAATATTATTCTCTATTAATTTCATGGCTTCTCCAATTTCCTTATATGAGAATCATTCGCCACTATTTGCTTCAGCAATTAAACTATTCCTTTAGCTTCATTTTTAATCGATTGCATTCCTCTAAAACTGTTTAAAAGCTTCTGGATAAAGCTGATGCATGAATTTATGAACTTGTATGAATGAAATGGACACAATTGAGATTATGAGAATGTGAAAAATTGCAGGCTGAAGAAAAAAAAGAGTGCTGTGCTAGGAATTATTTTTACTTCTGAAACGTAGCAAAAAGTGTAAAATATTTTATAGAAAACACAAGATGTTCCGAAGGATTTTAAAAACTAAAAGTATGCCAATTATGCAGAAACAAGTCATTGTCACAATAGAACAAGGGTTGAAAAATCCAAAGGGATGGGAGTGGGGTGAACAACTAGGAGCTCTTAGCTCTTTGTCATGAAAAAGAATATGCTAAATGAAATATATAATGCAGGCTTAAAAGAAACAAATTTACAATATCATAATAACCTAGTTGTATTAAATAACATTACAAGTCGTGCGCATTATGACAGATATTATAATGGCAATAGAACGTAGCAGCAACTACAAAAGTCTGAAGTACTTGAAGTAAATATACAAATGAATTACCGTAAAGCAATACACGCCTCGCCTACTGAACAATCGATTTATCGCGCTTTTGCAAATATACATTGCATTAAATTTATGTTTTACGGTTTGTCTGATGTGTCTTTTCCCTTTATTTAATTCACTAATCAAATGCCCCTTATAATAACCTCAACCTTTCTGTTTTTAACATCACGTTTTATTCCAAAAGTGACTTGTTTCTGTATGCCTGATCCACTCTCCAAGTTTGTAAACGCCATTTTGGACGTTTTGTGTAGAGAGTCCAAACAGAATCACATATGAATCAATGTATGATTAGAAGGATCCTTCGGATAATGGAAACGTTGTTTTACTTGGTGATATTTATACTCTTGGATAACATATACACATCTTGGATTTCCCAGTAGGAATTCTAAGATTCACTACATTCACAATCATACATATTGCATACTATGTAGATCATGGTTATGTGTGGATCAGCGAATCCTTTTGAAAATTCAGGTCACTCCATAGAGATATGGTGATGCAATGGAGTTTCTTGCAATGAGGTTGATCCACTGTGGCGAAATGGTAAGGTCTTGGCTTCAGAGCAGGAAAGTTGGCAGTTCGAAACTCTATTCCAACGAAGAAACGTCATGTAAGCGGGTATAGTGCAAGCTCAGTCCATCAGTTATCGTCCTGTCATCTAACCGCGGTTCGCAATTATGTCTGTATCAAAATTTCTTTAGGGTTGCTTTAAAAAACGGAACTTTAATATAACTGAACTGAGCTACAACAAGGTTGATATGTTTAAAATTTTAGCATTCATAAGTTCTTCGTTGAAGTCAGAAGTTTAAATAGCTAGTTCTCCTGAGCGGATCAACGGCACCTTCTAGCTCATTCGGTTGGCGTTTCCAATAATAATTTTCTATATATTTCTCATTTGTTTTTACATTTCTTATATATATGTTCACATTATATGTAAAATTTTAAACAATCCTTTATATTTGTGAGTATACGATCAAATTAATCAGATTCTTAAAAAATATAAAGTAAATAAATGATAATTTAACTAAAAATTCGGATAATGAGTGTCTCTTCAAACATATTTACTGGCAAATCAAATGATCTTCCAGAACTCTTAATTTTTTTTTAGTTTATTTCTCTCTCTCTCTCTCTCTCTCTTTCTCTTTTTTCTACTAGAAATTTTTGTTAAAGTGATGGCCGAGTAGCGAAAAAAGCGCCAAATTGGTGAGCCTTCGCCTACCCATCGCTCTTCACCCCGTCTTATCAGTCTCCGCTCCATAAATCAGACTAAATGCCATCGTAATCAATTAAGAGAGCCCTGAGCCGACCCTGAGAAGCAATTGAATGGGAAAAAGTCCAAAGAAATCGGTAAAAAAGGCGACATTCACAATTTTTGAAAGAAAAGCCGAGAAAGGGAAGAAAATCACTTTGCAAGAAAAGCGAGCTTCAAAATTGGCATTCATTTCATGAGTTTTAGCATGGTCGAATCCATCTTAACCATAAGCTAATTCTCGCAAGCAAATGTTTATAGTAATAAAATAGGAAGGGGAAAAATATTATATAAATATAAAATAATTTCGATATATTTAAATTCAATAAAAACAATTTTTGAAAATACACTTTTTTATTAACATATAAAAAATAGAGATTTTTGCATATCATTTGTTTTTATTTTTCGGTCATTAATTTATAATTCATCATTAAAAATATTATGAAAGCTTCACGATTTTTTTTTTTACTTTCTCTTATACGAAGTACAGAGAAAACATAGTAATCGTCAAAAAATTCGAAATCGAGATTTTGACAAATCTCCCCGTTTCAGACCTTCCTAAGTTTGAAAAACACATTTTGGGATAATGTTCATCTGTTTGTAACAAAAATAAAAAAAACTCTTTAAGATTTTGGATTAAATTTGATATACAGATGATTTAAAGTTGATGATGAATTTTGTATACAAAATGGTAAATTTCTATCAAATTTTGGGAGAAATCCAACAACTGGTAGACTGTCTGTTGGTCTGTTCTTTCATAAACTTGTAAACACAATAGTTCAAAAAACGCAGTGATTTAAATGTATCAAATTTGGTACGTAATTTTGCGAATTTCAGTGTAGTTTTATGTCAAATTTTCATTTCAGTCGGTTGGGAAAAACGCGTTTGGAAACCAAATTTGATTTTTTGGATATTTTTGATCGCATGCCAGGGATTAATCGCTAAAATACTCGCCAAGGATCATATGAAATATTCATTTAAAATGCTAAATTCACGCCAAATGTTAGTATTTTTTTAACTATTTCACCTCACTGCCTCGCAATACGTTCACTGGGATAACATCTTTATTAAAGATTATGCGAGAAAGTTTTGAGGAAACCACTCCCACTAATTTTTTTTCAAAATCACTACAAAGTGGCATCATTTGCATTAAATAAAAATTTAATAAAATTAATCAAGGAATTGATAATCAAACTCTGAAAATTAAAACAGTACATTGCCATGAAGAATACGTGCGTGTAAAAAATTATAGCATATCAGTGAAAAATAGCTATAAAATTCCCTCTTTACAAACATGAAACAAATCAAGTAAATGTTAAAAAAAGTGGGAAAATTAATTCTTACTATCAACTAAATATAAATTTCGCTTTTGTAAAATTTTCGTTCAATTTAGAAATAATTTACTTAGATTTAACCAACATGTTACATCAAATCATATATTCTGACCATGACACAAAAGGAACATGTCATAAAAAATTTAAAATAAAGTTATTTAATTTCTTTGCCTTCGGTTTTTTTAAACTGTATACTTATTTATTGAGCGTTACTAATATTAATAAAATTAATTTATATTCATATCATCTTTCATTTCATTTCATAAATTAATAAAAATCATGACATCATGAAACAGTGTAAGTTATTATGCATAAAATGAGCAGTGGCAATTACCATATAACTTTAGTGTGAAACGAATTAATTTCATTAACTATTAGCCGCTGAACTCCGGGCTTCACCTGCATTTATTTATTTTATGTTAGTCGTCTTTCATAACGAGCTGATTCGGCGGTGATATTGGTTAATTTATTTAAATCGTTCGGATCTAACTTCATGCCCGAGATACCTTCAAATTACCAGATATTAAAGACATGATGTTTTAATTACTTTTCATGAGTTCTGTCCATTTTATATGTGCATCTTTTCAATGGAGAACAATCCTATGACATCATAGTCCTTTTAAAAACTTAAATGTACGGATAATCTATCTCTTAACTTTCGCGATATTGTAACTTCTGTCTTTTAATTCATCATATAAATTCGCTGATATTAAACTAAATCCCTTTTATTTAAATTGTTATAAGTAAACCACAAGATTAGATATTTGATGAAATAATAAAACGTTTCAGAACAACAATGCAATTATTGAAAATTAGGTTAAAAAAATTAAAAATTGCCGAATTTTAAGAAATATTACAAGATTCTTAAATTGGTAAATTAAAAACACAATTTTTTTAAATTTTGAAAAGGTATCAATGGAAGTTATTACAAAACGCCAAAAATTCGCTTAGTAATTAGTTAATTAATATTCTTGCAAAAATTTCAATAATAATAATATTAATCTCTCTGAGATGCATATTCCCATTCCCAGTAAATTTGGTAATTTTAGGTCAAACCATATGGCCTGCAGAGCGCCAACACACTGGCGCAGATATACACGCATTCTTCTATATCTATCTCTCTATATACTTATATAAAGCTCAATATGTGTGTGTGTTGGCGCTCTACAGAAAAGACCATTTTACCTACAGCTACCAAATTTGGTACGTGTATACCTTGGAGGCCGGGAATGTGCACCTGGGGTCCCTTTTTTGAAATTTTAATTAGATTTTTAATTATTAATTAAAAACTAACTTTCCCGCCAAAAAATCTTTTTATTTTCCCCAACGCCAAACGAGTAAGGGTTCGGTTTCTTTTTTTTTTCAACAGTAATGAGGCTAGGGTTAACATTTTTCAGCCGATTATTTCAAACGATTCTGTTTATTTTCTTAATGTTTGATGCATTTAAAATTAAACATTGTTAATTAATCGATCTTTCAGATTCATTCTGAAGTACTTTTGAATTAAAATAACACAGAATAAAGGAAATTAAAAATTTCTAATCTGCATAGCGTTACCCCAACTGGCGTAGAAAAATTCACGCATTTGCGTTACCGTCACTGGTGTTGAAAATTCACGCATGCGCATTGTGTTCTGATTGTTGACAATATTATCAACGGATGATTCTTGATTTAAATTAGTTGCATGCTTTTGTAATTAAATTGTATTTATGTTAGTTATATATTTTTTGTGTATGCTTATTGTTTTAAGTAGTATTTTTAAACCAATTATCGACCGATTATTTTAAACGATTCTTTTTATTTTCTTAGTGCTTGATGCATTTAAAATTACATATTGTTAATTAATCGATCTGTTCATGACGAATCTGTAGAAAATTTTGTTGACAAATTCTTGAGATATAACATAAATTAAGAAAGATATTCTTTAGTGCCCATAAAGTTTAAACGCTCAGTGACTCTGTTATCAGTAACCATATTATAAAAAAATGCTTTGTTTCAGTAAAAAATATTATTATATTAATTGCAGATTAATTCTTTCCACTTTAATTTAAAGCATAAATTCTACGGGAGCTAACAGAAAATTAGAGAGATACAGATTACGTTATGACTGAAGGCCTTTATAATATTATGAGTGAATTATATAACTATCAAAATTTGAAGTTTTAAAATATTTTGATGAAGAATCTATTAAAGTAGGAATTGCGTAAAATATTTAATTATTAAAATTTAAATGAACATTAAGATTTGCGAACCGGCTGGTCGCCAAATGCGGCTAGTACTTATATAAAACTCAATGTGTGTGTGTGTGAGTTGGCGCTCTACAGGCCAGACCGTTTGACCTACAGCTACCAAATTTGGAACATGTATACCTTGGAGGTCGGAAATGTGCAACCTGGGGTTCCTTTTTTTGAATTTTTAATTAGAATTTTAATTATTAATTAAAAACTAACTTTCCCGTTAAAAAATCTTTTTCATTTTCCCCACCGCCAAATGAGTAGGGCTTCAGTTTTTTTTTTTTTTTTTTCCCAACAGTAATGAGGCTAGGCTTAAAATTTTTTGGCCGACTATTTCAAACGAATCTGTTTATTTTCTTAATGTTTGATGCATTTAAAATTAAACATTGTTAATTAATCGATCTTTCAGATTCATTCTGAAGTACTTTTGAATTAAAATAAAACAAAATAAAGGAAATTAAAAATTTCTAATCTGCATAGCGTTACCCGAACTGGCGTAGAAAAACTCACGCATTTGCGTTACCGTAACTAGCGTTGAAAATTCACGCATGCGCATTGTGTTCTGATTGTTTAGATCTATTAGGTTAGTTGTATACTTTTGTAATTAAATTGTATTTATATTAGTTTAAGTTCATCATTTTTTAAGTAATTTTTTTTACCTGTTTTCGACCGATTATTTTAAACGATTCTGTTTATTTTCTTAGTATTTGATGCATTTAAAATTAAACATTCTTAATTAATAGACCTGCTCCTGATGAATCTCAAAACATTTTGTTGACAAATTCTTGAGATATTACATAAATTAAGAATGATATTCTTTAGTACTCATAAGTTTTAAATGTTCAGTGACTGTTTTCAGCAATCATATTACCAAAAAAAATGCTTTGTTTCAGTAAAATATATTATTATATTAATTGCAGATTAATCATTTCCACTTTAATTTGAAGTATAAATTCTACGGGAGCTAACAGAAAATTAGAGAGATACAGATTACGTTATGACTGAAGGCCTTTATAATATTATGAGTGAATTGAAATTTGGAGTTTTAAAATATTTTAATGAAGAAGCTATTAAAATAGGAATTACATAAAATATTTAATTTTTAAAATTTTAACGAACATTAAGATTGACGAACCGGCTGGTCGCCAAAAACGGCTAGTACTTATATAAAGTTCAATGTGTGTGTGTGTGTGTTGGCGCTCTACAGGCCAGAGCATTTGACCTACAGCTATCAAATTTGGTACATGTATACCTTAGAGGTCGGGAATGTGCACCTGGGGTGCCTTTTTTTGAATTTTTAATTAGAATTTTAATTATTAATGAAAAACTAACTTTCTCCGCCAAAAATTCTTCCATTTTCCCCACCGCCAAATGAGTAAGGATTCAGTTTTTTTCCCCCAACAGTAACGAGGCTGGGGTTAACATTTTTCGGCCATTTATTTCAAACGATTCTGTTTATTTTCTTAATGTTTGATGCATTTAAAATTAAACATTGTTACTTAATCGATCTTTCAGATTCATTCTGAAGTACTTTTGAATTAAAATAACACAGAATAAAGGAAATTAAAAATTTCTAATCTGCATAGCGTTATCCCAACTGGCGTAAAAAAATTCACGCATTTGCGTTACCATAACTGGAGTTGAAAATTCACGTATGCGCATTGTGTTCTGATTGTTGACAATATTATCCACGGAGGATTCTTGATTTAAATTATTTTTAGGTTAGTTGCATACTTTTGTAATTAAATTGTATTTATATTAGTTATATATTGTTTGTATATGCTTATAGTTTTAAGTACATCGTTTTTTAAGTAGTTTTTTTAACTTGTTTTCGAACGATTATTTTAAGCGATTCATTTTATTTTCTTATTGTTTGATGCATTTAAAATTAAACATTGTTAATTAGCCGATCTGTTCATGATGAATCTGAGAAAAGTCTGTTGACAAATTCTTGAGATATTACATAAATTAAGAAATATATTCTTTTAGTGCCCATAAAGTTCAAACGCTCAGTGACTCTGTTATCAGTAATCATATTATAAAAAAATGCTTTGTTTCAGTAAAAAATATTATTATATTAATTGCAGATTAATTCTTTCTACTTTAATTTAAAGCATAAATTCTACGGGAGTTAACAGAAAATTAGAGAGATACATATTACGTTATGACTGAAGGCCTTTATAATATTATGAGTGAATCAAAATTTGAAATTTTAAAATATTTTGATGAAGAATCTATTAAAGGAATTGCATAAAATATTTAATTATTAAAATTTAAACGAACCTTAAGAATGGTGAATCAGCTAGTCGCCAAAGGCGGCTAGTTATTAATAAAGTCAGAGATAGAGATAGAATTAGAAATAGAGATAGAGATATCTGTAAGAAATAGTAATCTTATTCATTGGACTCGTAAAAAACAACCACAACCAAGTGATGTGCAAAACATTTTAAATACTAAACTATGAGACAACATTAAGACAAATAGTAGAAATTGTAATTAAGACAAATAGTATTGCAATAATTCTAAACAATAGCATTTTAAGGCAAAACTGAAATTCTTTAGAAGTATGAAAGTTTACTTAAAATTAGTGCAATCAACTGCAGTGCGGTTGAAAATTTCACTGGTTCTTATTTTTAAAATTTTTAAAAATAGTAGCTTTTTTTGTGAGCAAGATCACGATAAATTTTCATGTTTCTGAGGGAAGCAAATGTATTGAAGAGAACCTTCCAACGCTGAAAGGAATCAAGCTGTTGAAGTTTTGAAGCGCGAAATGCAACATCAATCGGCAAATTTTAAAAAAAAGTATAATATATGTGAATTGTTAATGAATAATTGAATATGAGATATTAATTTTGCTTTTTCGTATACATAATATAAAGAAAATATAATAATCGTCAAAAAATTCGAATTGGAGATTTTGAAATATTAATTGATAAGACACACCTTTTTACTTTTTCGTATGCGAAGTATCAAGAAAGCATTGTAATCGTCCAAAAATTCGAACTCGAGGGATCTATCGAATCTCCACGTTTTAGATCTCCCTGAGTTCAAAAAACACATTTTTGGAAAATGTCCGTCTTTCTGTCTGTTTTGACAAAGAAAACTCAGAAACACTTTGAGCTAAACGGTTGAAATTTAGTACATGGTCTTTACACTTAATTTGTAGATTTCTATCCAATTTCGGGGAAAAACTGTTCAGAGAATGTCCGTCTGTCCGTACATAAGTTAACACGATAACTACGAAACACAGATAGATAAGAGGTAGATAGATGAGATTCGGTAGATAAATTTAACATCTATAACCTGTCTAATTGTGAGCCAAAGCCAACTACGGGTTAACTGTCTGTCGGTATGTACTTTCAGAAATAAATAAACGTGATAATTAAAGAATGTAATGGCTTACATACATCAAATTTGGTAGGAGAATTTGTGACTGCAAATGCAGTTTTGTGTCAAATTTTTGTTTCAGTCGATTAAGAAAAACATGTCTAAAAAGTTAATATTTTGTAACTATTGTACAACAGTGCCATGAAAGGCGTTCTCTGGCATGACAAATTTATTAGAGATTATTATCTTTATGCAAGAAAGTTTTGGGAAGACTACTCCCGCTGATTTAATTGCTATTTTTAAATAAATTATAAATGGTTTTGAGCTAAGTGTTTATATTTTTTTTCCTTTGATGTGATAAAAATACAGTTGAATTTCCCCAATTCGGTTAACGTTATCAGAATTTTCAAGTCCCGAAGTAATCTCATTAAATGGTGTATTCGATCCCCCCCCCCTCCATCAAAGATAGTATTGCACGCAGGTGAAAAACCTTCAAAAACTTCGTTTACCCACAGCATAACAGCTGAATTGGCCATTCAAAGTACAAACAGGACTGAATACAAATCCAAACAACTCATCAGAAACATATACAAAAGTATTTTCTAACTATATAATGTATCAACATTTTGCGATTTTGTTGTTGTTGTTATAGTTTTGATATCTATACTTATAATAAAGCTCAATGTGTGTGTGTGTGTGTTGGCGCTCTACAGGCCAGACCATTCAACCTACAGTTACCAAATATGGCACGTGTATACCTTGGAGGCCAGGATTGTGCACCTAGGGGTTATTTTTTCGAATTTTTAACTAGAATTTTATTTATTTAAAAATTAAGCGAAATTTTGGCGTGTTTCTGCTATAACTTCCGAAAATATTACCGCACAAAAAATTTTTACATGAAGTTAAAGATCAAAAATGTATCTTTTAAATGATACTAATGTTTTAATCTTAAAATTAAATTTCTATTTTTAATGAATTTTAAAATAAATATGTTAACTTTATTTTTCAATAATTTTTTTCGTAAAAAATAAAAATTAAAATTAAGCACGTTTCGCATTCATGGGAAAAAATTAGCTTTTCTCAAAGTGTTGCCATCACATTCATTAAAGCTCCAATTAAAAATAAATTAAATTTTTTCGGAAATGAAATCTGCAAAAATATACTTTTCGGCACGTGTCTGTAGGAAATGAAACAAATATGAAATATTATTTTTTCTAAAAAATAAATTCAAGAAAAATTATTTTATGATCTTTTACACTCTCTATACAGGGTGTTTATTTAGTCCCGGACCCTTTTTGATGTTTAATGACTCATAAAATAATGAAGATATAAACAAACTTATGGCATTTATTGATGGAATAACTCATATATTTCTTCTTTTCAGGTTTGATTATTTGTAAATATCGTCTGTGCGTGTGGTTAATTTCAGATAATTTCATTTTCCAGTCTAAATATCTGTACTTTTCTAAATATCGTCTGCTTATTAATTGCATTTTTCTCTCTTTTGTTTTTGGCAACTATTGAAATGTTATGTTTACTTTTGATGTGTTTGTTCTATGTAGTACTTATAATAAAGCTCAATGTGTGTGTGTTGGCGCTCTACAGGCCAGACCATTCAACCTACAGCTACCAAATTTGGCACGTGTATACCTTGGAGGCCGGGAATGTGCACCTGGGGGTTATTTTTTCGAATTTTTAATTAGAATTTTATTTATTTAAAAATTAAGCGAAATTTCGGCTTGTTTCTGCTATAATATTACCGCACAAAAAAGATTTTTACATGAAGTTAAAGATCAAAAATTTATCTTTTAAATGATACCAATGTTTAAACCTTAAAATTAAATTTCTATTTTTAATGAATTTTTAAATAAATATTTCAACTATATTTTTCAACAATTTTTTTCGTACAAAATAAAAATAAAATCTAAGCTGCACGAGCACGTTTCGCAATCATGGGAAAAAATTAGTTTTTTTCTAAGTTTTGCCATCACATTGATTAAAGCTCCAATTAAAAATAAATTAAATCTTTTTGGAAATGAAATCTGCAAAAATATAATTTTCGGCACGTGTTAGTAGGAAATGAAACAAATATGATATATTTTTTTTTCTAAAAAATAAATTCAAGAAAAGTTATTTTATGATCTTTTACACTCTCTATATTATTAATCAGTTTTATTTTAAGGCAAGTTTTGTTTAATATGAACAGGTTATCCATTCAAATCAGGGCCACACAGCTAATTTGTAAACCTTTAGTTAAACACAGATCTGCTAAAATGGTCTAAATGGAAAATGATTATATTTTATGTAACTTGATTCAATAAATGCTCTAATAAATAACAAATTTTTGATTTTACATAAAGCTTCTGCTGTGGAAATCACGATTAATAAAATGTTCTTGAAATACTAATATTTTAAAAAAAAGAGTTAGTTTCCAATCAACTAAATCAGTCACTTAAACTGACTGATGTATGAAAATTTGAATATCACTATTCAATAAAAAAAAAGGATAATTTTAGATTTTCCATCGATCGTTTCAAATAAAATACGCCAATCAGCGTGCAGGTTTCTCAAGATTAATTGGCCTAAGATCATGAAAATGTTTTCTAAATTTTTAACATTCAAAACTTCATAAATGAGTCTTAGTTGATCGTTGAAAATAGAAACATTCATTCATTTATTTAAAATTTGGTGTGTCCTGAATATTTATCAGAATATACCTTACTGCATTAAATTTAGACTTCATAATTTTTTAAATATATTTATAGGCTGGAACAAAATATTATTATTGATTTCATTTCAATCCTTTTGAAAGCAAAACTAAAAACTGAATTTTATGCTGAATCTGAGAAATTTTTGTTGAATTATTCTTTGAGATATTACATAAATTATGAAAAATATTTTGTAGTTCACATAACACTTAGTATATACCGAGCGATTCTGTTTGCAATACTCATATTCAATAATAATATAAGTTTGGTATGACTATCAAAATTTGAAGATTAAAAATGTTTTGTTTGAGAATCTATTGAGAGACCAGTTACTTAAAATATTTAATTGAAAATTGTAGCGAGCGGTAATACTCGCGAACCGGCTGGTCGCCAAAGGCGGCTAGTTGTAAATAATCCTGAAGCAAGTTTCGAAATAGTTAAACGCAAGGAAAAGTTTTTTTTTTAATTTAAAGTTTATCAAAAGTCATATCAGTTTGATTCAGTCTTTTTACTAAAGTTTACCTCACTGACAGAAGCCCATAAAATACGAAATGCTGAAGAATAAAGAGAAATTTTCTGGCGTTTTAAGGTTGGAAAAACAATCCCATGATCTTGAGTCGATTTGCATATGAGTTTCGGATGTTTCTAAAATAATGTTTACAATTACATATAATGTATAAGCAGCTTTCTTTGAAAAACAATAGCTATAAACCATAATATTAAGCGATAAAATGGAAGAGTGGGAAATAATAATAATACCTTTTATAAATTCAACACATGAATGAATCTGATCTTTCTGTGTTCAAAACTTAACAGAAAACAGTCAGAAATGTGCTTAATACAGAACTTATCGAAAAATAACATATTCCAGATGCATAGAAGCCAGTCGACGCCTCGAGCTCTAGGCTTGGTGGTGGTGGGGGGGGACCATGTAGACATAACATTAGTATGTTTGTGCACACATTTTCTGCAATTCTAATACGATAAAAAACTATAGAAATCATATCATTGTCTGAGCGCCATTTGCCCTTCTTAGCTGTAGGTGGCAACCGGGTAATAAAAAAGTATATAGTGTTCAAGGCACCCTTTCCCTCATAACACCACTGAGACATTTATATTTCCAAAACAATGATTTGCGAATTCATGCATTTTAATTATGTTAATACAAATCAATATAGCTAAAATTAAATTTCATTCTGCATTATGAAAAATAATATGGAATCAATTGGCATGGCGTTACAAACGTATGACAAAAGTAATTTCTAAATGATTATATTCTGATGTGTAAAAATAGCAAATAAAGATAAGTAACGCCTTTCCAAATTAAATGGATGTTGCACAGTTCATATGTATTGTGTGAACATGAATTGACTCTATTTCCCCTTCCATGAAATTCATCTCAGAAAATTTTGTTTCTTTTGCTTCAGTATATATCAGCTTAACAAATACAAAGTAGACGAAGTAAAGACAAACAATGAAAACAAAATTTCATGCGTTTTTTTTTTTTTCCCAATTTCATAAGCGATTGTTTTTTCTTCGTTTACAGAGTTTCTTTTCCTTTTCTTGTTCGTATTCCTGGCTTCAGGTGCTCTCGACTGCCTAGAAAGGGAAACTTTTAGCATTGCTTTTAGTTTTGGCAAACATCTTTTACAAGAAAGAAAAGTATTCAGGAATATATGTATATGGAAAGTATATGGAAAATCAAAGATCAAGTGTTAAATTCAAACGCACAAGAAATCGATAATGCAGAAGAGATTTTGAGAATGTTTCGATATTACAATGTGGCACTGAGAATTATGTCATTTTTTTCCACTAATGCAATATGTTATTTTAATACTAATAAAAATGAAGCATTTTATAACAAAAACAATAATGGGAGATTAGGATGTCCAAAATTTAAACTCTTTGTTACCTAACGGAATAAAAAAAATGGTACAATGACGTCCGTGGATGACTAACGCTCAAGAATCTTATGACCTTTCCTAAGGAAGTTTAGTAAAAAATTTTGAAACGAATTTTAAAACTTTTTAAAAACATTTCTATGGTATATTCTTATGACTTGTATAAGACTGTATATGACTTGTATAACGTATTTAATATCCATAATGCATTTATTCTTTATATTTTTAATATTGATTTGGAAGATTCAACTAAGGAGAGTTTTCCAGGAGCTTTTTGAGAAGCATTGTTTTTAAAAGAAAATAGAATGCAAGAATTCGGAATTTTGAATTTAAGAAAATGGCTCAGCAATCGATGCCACAGTCATTGAAAATATTTTAAAAATTCGAGCAGAATACTAATTAAAATATTTACTTTTTTTGGTGAATAATAACGAAATTAATTTAAATTATTTATTTAAAAATTCGAAAATATTGCTTAGAAATTAAATAGGCAGCGAGATGAGAATACAACATTTTTTTAAAAATAAGACAAAAAAATTCGCTAATGAATGCATGGAAATAATTCGAATTTTCATGAAATTTATATTTGTCCTGGAGTCCATTTAGATTATGTAATTGCAAAGAAGTTGTTCGATTAATTATTAATTGTCAAATATTGTGTAACAATTAAATGATTATTAGTTTAAGAATTCAAATGAACCAACCTTAGAGAAGAATTGGTTTTCTAACATTACATACATATAATGGCAATGGAGAATAAAGAGTCAATGTTTTCAGTTGCTCCAATTCCAGCATGCAACGAAATAAATTCGTCCCAATCTCCAATGTATAAGTGTTAAAAAATCCGATGAATAATTCATTATTCTATACACGCCATCTTTCATCACATCAATGTTTTTTTTTTTGGGGGGGGGGGGGAAGGAGTGGGTATAATATCTGAATTTAGTACATTTTTTGGCCAGTTTTTCTCATTTAGTTTAATTTAAAGTAAACCTAAGCGATTTATTAGCCATTTGTAAGCACTTTTTTCCCCCCGCTGATAGATAGGGATATTTGGTGGATAGAAATTTGATCTTCTGAATTTAAATTCGATTCCATGTTCAATCATTTTTTTCAAATACTATTCGCATGATTCGTTTAGGGTAGAGGCACATGTTATCACCACTTCAATGAATTTTTTCAAACATCTTCCCAATTTTTATTAATTAATATATCCTTACGTTTCGAATTGTTCCGAATTTTTTTTTTTTTTTTTTTTTTTTTTTTTACATTTTCGCTTATAAATTTTGCAAAAATACTACAAATTCTTCTTTTTTAAGCCAAAAATAGTTAGTTTTTCAGCAATTGTTTCCACTCAGAAACTAATTATCGATATGGAAATTACCCAATTATTAACGTGAGTTACCAAATTTCGACAAGGTAAGGAATCAGTTATTGACACTGTATTCAACCAACAAATGAGTTTATATTAAGCAAAATACTTTTATTTTTATCATTATTTATTGGTATAAAATTATCATAAAAGCTTTTGAATACTTTTAAACTTATTGCAATTACTGCACGTACCTAAAAATCTCAAAATGAACTAAGAAAGAAAATTATCAAGGAAATTTTTTAAATTGGTAAGTATATTTTGGTATATCATTATCAATATTTAAAGAATTAGGAAATAAAACTTTGGTTTTTTCTTACTCCCAGATACTATAGGTATTGATAACTTGGCAATTAAGTTTTGTTTTTCTACTAATATCTAATCTTCATCAATTTGAAAAATTGTTGCAAATTCTGAGAGTGCTGGCAGCTGCCTTTCCTTCAGAAATCCTGAAAACTTGACAAACCTTGATTGTCCCCTTCCTCCCCTTTTTTTATTTGTTAATAATGTATCTTATAGCTTGATCCATGTTTTTCTGTTCATGACCATTTTTCATCCCACTGTTCTTATTGATTGTTGGATTAATCACCCACTCTACTGAACACTTCACAGAAGCTTTCAAGTAATTTTTTTTTAAATTCTTAGCTCTGATATCCCCCCCCCTTACTCTCCTTCTGCTCCTTTTAGTAATTTAATCTTCTCTTTTCCTACTTTTTTTATATAATAGTTCCTTTTGCCTTTTTTTCCTCAATTGTGTTATTTCCCATCTTCTCTTTCAGGTAATTTTTATATTCTGGTGAACTCGAAACTTCTGAGCTAAATTACATGCTGTCTTTTTGCGGACTTTAAACCAACTATGAGATCTTTTGAAGAAGTTTGGAAACAAGGTCTGGACTTTTTCAGGAGATGCTGATTCTGTGCTTTGCATCATAGTTTCTTTAGTTATCAACAGATGCTGCCGAGAACATCTGGTGCAAGGTGCCTTGAGGAGTGTCAATAATTCAATAATTGATGTGCTGCAATTCAATTTTTAATACCTCTGTGAACCGTTTATTGATATCCCTGTCAACAACTGAGTCCTTCTGTTATTTTTAAAAAGTAAAAGCGTCATTTTTTATTAAATGAAAAATAATTGCATTGAACATATGAAGTCTCTTGTGAAATATGCAGTTATTACCGCAAAGTATCTGTAACTGTATTTATATTGTTGCGGATTTACAGGTTCGCTTGTAGTGGATGTATGGTGTGAGAACAATCCGCAGGCCTCAGTAGAAAACAACAACGACGTTTATTTAACACGAAGACACTAACACAAAGACGACAAGTATTTACAGCCGAGACGAACACAGGACAGCACACTACAGCAAACAGTAGCCAACAAGTAGTAATCGACCACAGCACACAAAGCGGCCAGACAGAATCCAGCAGGAGAGGGGATTCAATATTTAATTTCGTCAAATATTTAATTGAGTGATTTTCTTCCATTGTTGTAAACTGAGGAAGAAGAATTCTTAGGAGAATTCTATCTGTATAGTTTTCATTACGATGGCTGTATATACACTGTACAAAACAGATATAAGGTTACTAAAATAATACGACCTTGATGTCGCTCACCATTTCATGCACAAAAATAGTTTTGAAGAGTTACCATGATCATTAAATTATACGTAATATGTTTAATCATTAATACATATATTAATCATTAATATGTTTAATCATCAATACATAATACATTAATCATTAATATGTTTAATTGGGAATAAAGCAGACAATATTTCCTGGTGACAAGATTGTCATTTAAGTTGGTTAATATAAAAATATCTAGAAGACCAAACTCAGCAGTTGTTTTTTGTTTTTTTTTGAGAAAATATTTACATACGAATTCTCTATTGATTACATACGAATATTTTTTAATCTTACCTACATATGAATAGTCATTAAAATAAATAAAAAAAATCATGCTTAGCTTAAAATGTTATTCGAAACAATCTGCTATATTACAGCATTCATTTTTCTGTCTATCTATCATTACTTATTAATGATAGATAAAATCAAAATACTTACACTCAATTGGATTATCAAAAATACTTACACTCAGTTCTACCATGGCGAAATCGGGTCCGTGATGGCGCTATACGACAATTGGCAACATGAGAGAAAAAAAAGACTCAAATCATTAGTTATAAAAAAAGAGAGAGAAGTTTCTTTTTTGCGTGTGTGTGGCTGTGTATGTAAAATAGCTGTCTTTTTGGAAAGAAGCCTCTATACATAAACTTAAAAAGTAAAAATATTAAATATAAATTTATAAGTAAAAATAACGCAGAAAGCTCGACTCGAACTAAGAACCGTCACACACGCACAATTCATGTTGTTCTGACTCTATACAGTATCAACCACACTTCGAAGTGGAAATTGAATATACTTATTCTAATAGTTATTAAAAAAAAAAATTGTTTGTATAATGTCGCGTTTCTTCGGGAAAGGCTCCTATATAGATAAACTTAAAAGAAAAACTTTATTTAAATATAAAATTCGAGCCAAATCGTTTCCAAGATACACGAAGTAAATAAATAAATTTATATATATGTGCAAGAATTGCTCTTTTAAAGATATAAGATAAAAAAAGTTTCGTCAATAATACGATTTTTAATCTTTTTGTGATTATTTTTCTTTCATATTTGTAGAATATCTCAGTAGCAATTTTTAAATAATGATGATAATAATAATAAATAATAATAATCATAATTTAATACGTTATGAACGTTTACTAAATAAATTTTAGAAATATTTCTATTCATAGTCGTAATGCTGTACTCTTCGTTGCCATCAACAACACAGAAAGCGTATTAAAGTAAAAGTAGAAACCATCCAGACCAGTTTCGGACGCCGATCATTTTTCATTTAATTTTCTTGGAATGAAACCAGACACGAGGTCTAGCATCCCCGGAACGGCAGACGATAAGGAAATTCCGAAACTCTGACGTGTGCCCCAGGGAATCCGCGCCCCGCAGTTTGGGTCACAAGGAGCAAAGCATGGCGCTTTTTTCTTCTTTTTTTTCTTTGCTATCACACGAAAGAAAGCGAGATGATTGCTCCGCAAATTACAGTCGCTAGATTATTTTTTTCGGTACGGTTCAATTAATTTTTCATAACTTGTGTAATGGTACGGTTTGTATATTATACGATACGATATGTTAGTTAACAGACTTTTTTTGTTGTAGAATATTTAAGTACAGGTCTTTTAATTAGAAATTTTGTCAACGATCTTTATAACCAAAATCTTTGAAAGTGAATGGAATTTCTTTTTATTTTATCGTATCTCTTTCTGTGGATTTCAAAATTAAATTAAATCTGATAAGAAGTTGATTGTTACTTATGCTTTAAAACCTGTAGACTAAACTAACTTTTCTGTTAAATCTTTTTCTTGCGATTTCGTTCAGAGGAAATGTGTAGACGTATGCTTACAGTGTTTTTGTTGATTTCCTCAGGGCATAAATACATTACACACACATCCATAATATTAAAGGTTTTTTTTAAACCTTTTTTAAACACTTATATATCTGGCATAACTTTTGCAGATGCGTGGCCGAAAAAATGACACTTTTGGAATAAAATTCAGTTTATTTTACCACGGAAACATAATTTGTACAAAGAGACGAAAGCGGAACACATTTGTTCGTACCACAACACAAGAAAAAAGAGACAGAAAATTTTCCCTTTAATGATTTTACTAAGATATTTATTTTATAAGTGTTGACTTAGGAAAGGGAATCATAGGTATTTTTGAAAGGAATGCGTAGGTGCTAGGGATTTTTATCTCTTCATTCGTGGCATGGGAAACAAAAAAAAAAAAAATCGGCAATTATTTTAGAGAGCATGTTGGAAATATTTTAACAAAAAAGTAAGAATTGATCAGGAAATAAACGAAAATGTTAGAATAAAGTAACACGGGTTAATTTAAAAGAAAAATTTGGAAATTAATTAGAATTTAAATTAAGTTAAGAAATATCATTATGCATATGTAATAAGAGTGGTTATGAATATTTTTCTTTGTTTTTTAATCTGCAAAAGACGGGAAATTTAATTAATTTAAATAATAAGAAATCACACAGAGAATTGGAATTGCTTTTGCTATGATTTTAGGATTGAATTGGAGGTACTGAGAACCACAGAATAGCAGAAGTTGCCTTCACAAAACTTTGCAGAAACCGACGAGAGTGCACATAACCTGGGATTTCTCACATATTTTATAATAGTGCCTTTTTTGCTCAGCTATATCTCGAAGTGTACTAACATTCTTCACTTCACCAGCATTTTAGACCAGCATATCTTCCTTTTCACCCGCCTGCGACTCCTCCAACATTAGAAGCGCTGCAAAAAATATTTATCAAGAGATTGCAATTAAAAAAATAAAGCTACTTTGCCCCTAGTTAGACAAAAAAATTAATTTCAAATTTCGGATGCAAAATTTTTTGTTGAGTTGTGACTTATGGCAGGCACTTTACAAGCCCGATGACAGTTATCTGTCAGCGATTTAAGCTAAATGAGCGTCTCTTGTTTTTCTTTCAGTAGCGCCCACTAGAGCCAAGAGTACGACTTAGCTACTTCATGTGACACATTCGCTTGCACAATCCTTTTTTACATGGGGGCACTTTCATACACCTCATAGATAGAATACAGAAGAAGAACAACTATGCCCAAACCGGGACTCGAACCCGAGACGCCCAAATCACGTGGCAGACGCGCCACACCTACGGCAGGACGATGGCAAATTTATTGCATTTCAAACATATTAAGCAATTAGTATATGGTATAGATTCCTGGCAGTTTTGTCGATAGAAAATTATATGAACGTTGAAGTGATAGTTCAGCAAATAAAGCATCAGAGCACACACACACATACACACTTTTACTTTCATCCAGTCGACCCGATAATGTTTGTCTCTAAAACTGAATATCAAATAATGTGTACAATAAAAGATCTTTAACATTCATCATTTTTTATTTGTAATTATTAAACTAACTATTAAATTCGCCAAAAAATTAACGCAAGATTTGAATTTGCCACCATTCGTGGAGTTAAGTCTTGGCAACCCTATTAAAAAAAAGCATTTAAAAGCTGATAGTTTAGGGTTAGTAAAAATAGAGCGTTACACTCTAGAACAACGTGTTTTCATTGTAGAACAATACTTCAAAAATAATGTAAGTCTGGTAGCCACAGTTCGAAAATTTGAGAACTGGCCTCCTAAATCATGTGATTTAACACCATTGGATTTCTTTTTATAGGGTTATTTGAAGTCAGAGTTCTATGCCAACAAGCCCACAAGTAAGTGTGTATTGAAGGAGAAAATTCAATGCTGTATCAAAGAAATTCAGCAACATTTATCCAAAATGGTCATGGAAAATTTCGACAAAAGAGTGCCAGCAAAGGCGTGAATGTCATTTTTCCTATGTGTTATTCCATACATAACCCTATCCTGTGTACTTCACGATTCAATAAAAATATAACAATTTAAAGAGGAAAAACTGCGTTTTTTTTAATATTTAATTCAAATCTCGCATTAACCCGTTGTTCTATCGTATAACTTTCCAATTTTACTAAACCTAAACTATCAGCTGTCAAATGGATAATTAGGGTTGCTTTTAATAGGGTTGTCAACACTGTACTGTAGGAATGGGGGCAAATTAAAATCTTTGGGCAACTTAATTTTGGGACATCCTTTAACATTTTAGAAAGTTCTCCACGTACACCTTTTTTCCGAGCAGTAATCTCTAAAAAAAAAAAAAAAAATGAATGTTTAGTAAACCAGATGAGTTTCTGTCAAGGCAACAAGTATCGAAACTGAAACTTATAAACAGAAGGAAAGTGAGAGAGTGACAAATACACTGGTCTTCAAAAGTTAAGGTGGTGTTTTTCCAGTATGTTTTTCTAGGTTCGCCATTAAAAAAAAATAGCAGCGGCATTGGAATTCATATTCATATTATAGTAGCGAACTTAAAAAAACTTATGCAAAAACAATAGCTACCTCTTTTATTTTAAAGATTTATATAGAAGTGTAAGAAGTTTTTGCATTATAAAAAGTCTAGTGCTTAATGAATCGAAGTTGGTTCCGTTGTGTGTAGAAGGCTGCACACATAGTATAATAATTCACAGTTGTTAACGTGAAATCCAAACTAAGCCCAATCAATTATTCATCTCAAAAATTAAAAATCCAATAATTAAAGGGAAACATGTTATCTATGGTGCAGACGCAGATTTCACATGTTAGCTTACGCATTTTTAATGAATCATATAAACAGAAAACTGATCAATATCAGAAGCTCTTCCGTTATCATTAGATAAAAAGTGATGAAAGCATGATTTAACGGGTTTCGTTCACTGCATCTGTTTATTTCGAAGTTCCGTCAGTAAGGGCAGATTTCGTTAAATGCAATTTTTAATCAAAAGCTTTCAGCACAAGTTAAATTAAGTAGAAAATTTAAAATTCAGAGTACACATATTAAAATTAAGTGGGTTTTCCCTCTATGCATTTTAAACATTTTTCTTTTCGCATACTTTTATATAATGATTACATTAATAATTTGCTAACAGGAATTTAATGAAATTGAAGTTATGGTATCTATAGTGACGTATTCTAAGAACTGAATTCTGACAGTTAGTGCTCAAGTAATTCATTTTATATACTCCGCACCAAATTATTTCTGAAAATGTTACATATTTTATAGAGGGATAAAGAGTGTGACGTCACAACACATTACAACACAATGTGTATTAGATGTTAGATGTGATTTAGAGCACGTGAATGGACTCCGTATGTTGTAAAGCGAAGCGAAATGTAAAGTACGGATTGTGATCTTGGCGTAGCTGTGTGACTTTTATAAGTGTATTTGTGTTTGTGTCGTCCATTTGTCAATAAGCGTTATGTGTCTGAAAAAAACCTTTCAACTTATTTTGACTTAAGTACCCCGCATCTGGTAGATGCAAACCTATTTTAATTTCTGAAACATAAATGGCAAAACCAGAATAAATGGAGTCGAAAGCAAATTATTTCTTTGTTTTGGACCCTTGGTCATATTTAGACTTTAAAAAATCAAATAAAAGTTTTGTTACTAAAGTCTTCTGTTACATGAAAAGTGAAAAGCTCAGTAAGGACAGAAACAATAAAAACGCTTTATCGCACAAGGGGCAGAAAAGCATAACCGAAACAGGCAGAAAAGCATAACCGAAGGATGTTTCATTACCTCTGTGTATGTGCCTATGCTTATATAGCCTCCGTGATATAGTATTCTTTAGAAAGATATGTATGCCTCTGCTCGTTTACGGAGATATCACCTTAATTCTTGCATTTTCGAGAACATCAAGTTTATTTCCAAATTCGTCACTAATGATGAGGGTCGTTGATTTGGTATCCATTTAACAATTGATGTATGACATCCAAATATTTGTAAATTTATTTTTCTTATTACGAGTCTAACTGTGGAGAGAAACAATATTACTGTTTTGTAACGATATTTTGTTTCATCTGCCCCTTCCCTATACTGGCACCAGCAGCATTCAAAATCCACTTGCCTATCTTTAATTAACCACCAAAATCCGGTTCATTAAATATGTAATTATGTAACTGACTAGGAGCCCCACAATTTTCACAATACCTGATGCGTTGGGATTTGCTTTTGCAATATTTTCAGAATTACTTAATTTTGTGTTTTCATTTTATTTTATAATGGCCATGTTCACGAACATATTCTAATCAAAATCAAGTATCGTTTAGGTACTTGAAACTTTATCCTTAAGATTTATTTTCATATTGGAATACAGAACAATTTCATTTCGTCCTGCAATCGGCTGAATTGACTCGTAAGTCAACAACTAAGGTAAACTTTGTATTACAATATTTCACTTTTGTTGAAAAAGTTTTAAATTTCTTTTGACATATTACTTTTTAAATTTCACTTTTTAAGCGTTAAATACTAAAATCAGCTGTCATGGAAAATTAATCGGTTTCAATTGTTTTGTTATTTCACAATATCATTTGTTACAATATTTTTTTTAAAGTTGGTAAATAAAAATTAAATTAAAAACCAATCAAAAAATATATTTTTGAAAATTGTGGATTGAAATATACTTTGCCTAAGACCCCCTATATGTTTTAATCCTGATAACTTAGGTAAAAAGCATACATATCGCATCAATGTTTTTCTACAACTTCATATATTTTTTTGCCAAGGGTTTGTAACTCAGAAACTAGCACATAGAATTAATGTTATTTTTCATTCTCGTGTGTAAGTAAAAATAATCTATAACCTTATTTTTTATATCTCTTAAAACTATCTTAATTTTAATTATCTCTTTATTTACCGCTTTAAACCTTACGAAATTAATACAGATTTACTTCATGTGCTGCAAGTAATAAATAAAGATAATCAAACATTAATATATTTTAGTACTTCGGAAAGTTCTGTCAGATAAACATTATTTTTAGAAAAATTCGATTTTATTATGAATTTCTTTCCAATTAATTCCTTTTGTGTGATATGTACTTAAGTGGTACATTACACTCAATTTTGAAAAGAAGAAAATATTTTTTTCGAATTTGCACTTTTGAAAAATTTATTCCTAACCTAATGAACCAGTTAACTGTTACGACCTCTTCGAAAAATATCTATCTAAATTGTCATAAACACACATACATTATATAAACATAATAAATAATTAATTATAAATATAATAATTAAACAATTATTATATAAATATATTAGTTGTCATTGAATAAACTCGTCATAAGGCAAAATGTTTGTACTCTTTTCTATGACGAGTATACTTGTAAAAACCAGTTAACTGGTTAAACTGTTATAATGCTTTATTATATATATATTTTTATATATAATGCTTTATTATATTATTAATTAAGCATATTTTATAGTTCTTTTAAATTCCTACAACTCTGATTTTAATTTTGTGTCTCAGGTTGATAGTTTTTTTTTTTATTTAAACGCGAAAAAAATGGCAGTTCTCTTCCTCTCCTCTCTTTATTAAGAACATATCCAGGTGCAGCTTAGAGACCTATTTTGGATAGCTAGTTTGATAACTCGTGCATTTTATGCATTTTCTTTTTTATATTTTGATAATTTTCATAATAATTCGATTAGACTATAAGGTGCAAGTTTTTTCGACAGATACAGTCATAAGTAAACACGGGTCATGTTTTAATTTCTTCTGTTAAAAAGGTTTAATAAAGAAAATTTTATAGCTTCAGTTATAAAACCAACGGAAGTGGTCTCCCTAAAACTTTCTCGAATGCTCTCTATTAAAAGTGTTACCCCTCATCTTCCTCAAAATACACTGGTGTGCAAAACTTAAGCAACAATGCAAATTTTAAGCAGATAGCCATGAAATTGCAGAAAAGGAGTTCTTGCGATCAGTACAATGAACACGTAATTCAAGAGAAAGGTCATGCGTATGCAAATATCAGGAACAAAACGTCACAGGCGACGTGAGCGTACGCAAAACACGGAATAAAAGGAAGGACGGAGACGCAATTAAAGACATTCGCTGCAAGTGCACGTGAGTTAATTCATGAAATATGGCCAGCAGAAATCACCTGGACGATTTCACACGTGGAAGAATGATCAGAAAGCTGGAGGAGGGGCGTAGTGTGACCAGTGTAGCTGAAGAGTTCGGAATCAACAAAAGTGTCGTTTCGCGCGCTTGGAAAGCCTTCCAAACCACAGGTACAGCTGTGAGAAAGGTTGGTGGTGGCCGCCCCAGGAAAACAACTGCAGTGGATGACCGACATATCGTCCTACAGGCGAAAAGAACCCGAAACCAGTCAGCAAGCGCCATTGCTCAGCAAATGTATGCAGCAACGGGGAGACAAGTGTCGCGTTTTACTGTGTCCAGACGCCTTCACAAAGGTGGCCTATTCGCCTGCCGTCCTGAACGCTGCATCCCATTGACAGTTTCCCACCGGCGGCACCGTTTAGAGTGGTGCAGGGAGCACAAAAACTGGACATCTCATCAATGGAGTCGTGTCCTCTTTACAGATGAGAGTCGTTTTAGTGCCACAAGCGATTCCCAACGCCAGTTGATTTGGAGAGAGGTCGGGACACGGTTTCATCCCAGTAACATCACGGATAGAGACCGTTTCGGTGGTCCTGGAGTTGTCGTCTGGGGAGGCATTATGATGAACGGGCGGACTGAGCTCCACATTTTCGACAGAGGTTCTGTAACTGGAGATCGCTATTGTCAGGAGGTGATCCTTCCCCATGTGCGTCTGTTCCGAGGTACCATTGGATCAGACTTCGTTTTTATGGATGACAATGCACGGCCACATAGGACTCATGCTGTTGAGGAGCTCCTGGAAAGTGAAGATATCACTCGAATGGATTGGCCGGCGTGCTCCCCTGATTTAAATACGATAGAACCTGTGTGGGATGCTTTGAGGAGATGCCTTGAGGCACGATTGCATCCTCCTGGGAACACCCGACAACTTAAACAGATGCTGATTGAGGAATGGGCACTCTTGCCTCCAGAACTGTTGGACAATCTGGTGCTGAGTATGGGGAGACGGTGCGAAGCAACCATTGCAGTAAGGGGAGGGCATATCCCATATTAAGGAACATCTGCTTGCTGTTTTTCCTCTTGGACAGACAATCATGTGTAACGATACTATGAGTTCAATAAAGCCTTTTTTTTGTTTGATTCCATACTGTATGCATTGTATTCATTTCTGCGCAACTATGCTTTCGTCATTCTTTCAGAACAAAATGCTGTATCTCATTTCTGAATTTCATGTCTCTCAGATGATTTCTCGTGAAGTTATGGCAAAAAACATACCTGTTGCTTAAGTTTTGCACACCAGTGTATCATGGATCTTGGATAGGTATTAATCTTTAGTGTGAATTTAGCTTTTTTACTGAATCTATGGTGATACCTTTGGCGTATTTTTTGGCGATTAATTCCTGGCATGCGGTTAATAATATCCAAAAATCAAAATTGCGTTTTAGATGAGTTTTTTTTCCCCAACCGATTGAAACTTAAATCTGATGCAGAAGTTCAATTTCAGTCACAAAATCAAACATATCAAACATCAAATTTAATATATTTAAGTCACTGCGTGTGTAAGTTATCATGCTTGCATATTTCTGGAAATACAGACTGAAAGACGGCCAACCCTTTGTTGGATTTGACTCAAACTATTACAATATTTGGCTACACTATATTTTACTCTACACCAAATTTTTCTTATCTAGCTACAGACAGACTTTCTTTGAAGAGATTTTGTTCGAAATTAGATAGAAAACTACAAATTTGATCTAAAGACCATATAATCAAATTTCATTTATCAGGCTCAAGCTTTGAGCTTGATTAATGAGTTTTTGATTTATCTTCGTCACAGAGAGGCAGACATAACTCCAAATATATATATTTTTTAGCTCAAGCAGGATTTAAACGTGGCAATTCTTTAAAATCTCGAGCTCGAATTTTTTGTCGAGTTTTAGCATTTTCTTTATACTCCGTATATGAGAAATTATAAAAAGTACGTAAAGTAGCTTGTTTATCTATGAGTCAATTTTGAATTTTGAAATAATTTAATTTATGAAAAAAGAAAAAAAAAAAAAAAAAACCTCTCAAGTTTTGTTATTGTTGTCGTTGAGCTAATGCATCCTTGAACCATAAAAAGCGTAAGCAATCCATCTTCTGTCTCCCAAATCAGTAATTGGAAAAAAGAACTTCGAAATCTTTCTTCTTTCGTGTCCTTGAAATACGATAGTGGTCATTCCTCCGTTTTCTCAACTTGATGAAGAGGACCAGAAAAGGACTAAACTAAGAGATCAGAAATTCTTAACCCCTTCATGTGAAGTGACGTGTCTGGTTTTTGCATCAAATTACAGTATTTCTTTTATATTTAAATAAATAATTAAGTCAACTTAGTGATTAAATCAAAGCACAAAAATCGTTTGAATACACTTTAGAATCGCGGACGTCCTTTAATTCTAGACGGCATCTAATGAGGATCTTAAATAAATTTCGTAGGTCGAAGGGTCCTAAGAGCACTCTTATAATGAAGTTTCAGGTCAGTGAAACAATTCCAGCACGTCTTTCATGCCATGTTAATAAATTATTAATAAACAAAGCTTTAAAGAAAATTCCAACTTCTAATTCAAAACATTATAGTATTATAATGTTTAAAACTTGATTCGTCTTACTTTATATTATTTTTAAAAACATGAATTTTAATTTTATTGCAGTTATAACGCTGACGAACACACAAACTGAATTTAATATCCTCGTAACAGACGTTCAAAAAATAATCCAGTTATTATCAGTTGTTATAAAACATATTTACTAACATTTTTTGAAAAATTATTAAATTTAAAAAGCAAAGTTTCAAGGTCTCGTTCGTCGTAACGTCTCGTTCTTTTAGAAAGACTATGGTTATTTTGGGACGTTCCTCGTAATTTTGAGCCACGGTCAGACGACGAGGAGGCACCTGAATTGATACCCCCTTTGCAAGCTCCCACACCATATCAGCGGGAGGACGTTTGGCCCCGACGTATTTGACGTACACCAGACTCGCTTACACGATGGTTCTTCGGTGAAGTCGGTATCGAACCCTGAAGCCGTCTGGTTCCGAAGCCGAGACCGTATCGCCAGGCCATTAAATCCCGAAAGTTTCAAGCAAGCCAAATCGGTATCACTGAAATATTCATTTTATTTTCTCGTATATGAAATATTTTAATAGTCAAAAAAATTCGAACTCGAGATTTTTATGAATTCTCAAATTTTAGACCTGCCTTTCGAATGACACATTTTTAGAATTACATCTGTTTATCTGTGACAAAGATAACTCAAAAACGCTTTCAGTAGACAAATGACAATTGATGCATGATTTTTGTATTAAATTTGTAAATTTCTATCAAAATTCGAACAAAATCCGTTTAGAGGAACTCTGTCTGCCAGGATTCTGAATATAAGTTAACACAATATCTGCGAACTGAAAAGAATTGTTTGAAATATATTTGCATCTAAGTATAGATAGATATCTATCAAATTTAGAGCCAAATCCTTCAAAAAATTGAAATCTGTCGATCTAGCAGAGCACAAGCATGTAAACACAGTAATTAAAATATCAATGGGTTAAGTATACCAAATTTAGTATGTAGTTTTTTTTTACTTCAATTAAAATTATACATCAAATTTCGGTTTTAATAAGTTGGAAACAACGAACCTAAAATACAAATTAATTTTTCGGCTACCTATTGCTAAATGCGAGGGATTAATCATCAAAAAAATTGCCAAAGATCACGCTTTAGATTCAATAAAAATACTAAAATCATGCCAAAGGTAATATTTCGTAACCTTTTTTCAAAAATATCATATAAGGCATTCGCAGCCTTTCTCAAGGTTCATAATTTCATGCAGTAGGAGGAAGGATATCGTCATTAGAGTATGTGAGAAAGCTTTGTGGAGGCAACTCTCTCTGGTTTAATTTTAAAATGGTTTTAAAATGATTTTTTCCAATATCGTATTCAGAACTTCAGATTTTTTCCAATATCGTATTCAGAACTTATTAAGAAGAAGGAAAAAAAAACATTAAATTATTTGCTGATTTTTTTATTTAAATTCTTGATTAGTATTTAGATTTCTGGTGCTAAGTCCTGAAGCAGAATAAGCTGCGTGGAAACTGATTAAAATGTATTTAATAGGAAGGAAAACATAGTAGAAGCCAAGTTGACAATATTCAACCAAGTAACTAATGTGCAAAAATGCAAGAAAGATAAAATAAAATTTGAAAGTTGAATTTCATAAACAAAACCATTATCTTTCAGATATAAGAAAATATATTAATGAGGCGTTCCCCCCCAATAAAAAATTTAATTTAAAATTATAAGAATTAAATTATTTAAAATGAAAATTAGTAAAACCTGTGCACTCTGGTAAAATGCAACCAATTGCCAAATTTCAAAATTTGAAAAACTCTTTATTATTTTCTCATATTAAAATCGCCAAAATATTCAAATTCGAGATTTTGACGAATCTTCATGTTTCAGACTTATCTAAGTTCGAAAAACACATTTTTAGTATTATGACTTTCTGTCTGTCTATCCGTGAACAGTAACTCAAAATGCTTTCAGCTAGGTGGTTGAAATTTGGTACATGGAATTATGACCATAGATTTATATCAAATTTTGTACGAAATCTATTCAAAGAAAATATGTCTATCTGGCTGTTTGAGTCTATACATGTGAACTCAATAACTATAAAATGCTAGGAGCTAGGTATATAAAACTGATACACTGACTTAGCATCTAAACTATAAGATATCAAATTTTAAACTAAAATCATCAAAGGATTGATCGTTTGTCTGTCTTGTACTTTCGTATGTATGTAATTCATAAGCATAATTATTTTGTATCAAGTTTTGATGTCAATCGAGGGGCAAAAGGGCTTTCAAATGCATATTCTCGAAATTAAACTATTAGATTCATACCAAAAGTCTGTATTTGGAAAGTATCGTTCATTAATGAGATCACAAGATATTCGCAGCTTTACCCAAGGTTTTCTCTTTTATGTGGGTAAAGGGGGACTTCTCGCGTACTCTTTTTTGGAGAGTACGCGAGAAAATTTCGTGGAGACCATTTTTTCTGGTCTTGCTCTGTGTTTGTCCAATAGAGTATTTTGAGCGATTTTTGCTTCATGTATATCACATGACACATCACTAACAGATAATAATCCACCTATAAACATTATCATATTAAAAATAACAATGCAAGCTATCCTGATCTGTATTTATAAGACGATATCGAGTTGAGCATTTATTGAATATTTAAATTATTATTGTCCTATGTATCCTTTTCTCTCAAAATTTCCAAGTTCTTTATTGTAGATGTTGCGATTCACAATTACTCTGATTTTAGTAGCATCTAACTGAAATACATCTAGAAAACTAAATTTATATTCAAATGAGCTGTATCATATAGAATATGTGGTGCAAATACTCTGAAGAGATCATACTAACTAGAAAACTCCCATTTTAACTGCTTTCATTTGCTTCAGAAGACAATGAGATTTAACTACCTTTATTTGTATAATTTTCTACTTTTAGAATTATAACAAAATTTTAGCAGATATTCGAATTGTTTGGTTTAATTAGTAAAAAACAATTCCTTTTTAATATTTATATTTATCTCTAATAATAATAAAGATTAATATGTGTATCGGTGCTTGGTGGATCAGACCGTTTGTACTAGAGCTAGCAGTTGGCACATATATATTTAGGAGAATAAAAATATGCACCTGAGAGTAATTTTTTGAAATTTTTATTAGATTTTTAATTAACTAAAAATTAATCAAAATTTTTGTGTTTTTACTGCGATGAAATCCGAAAATATTGTAGCACAAAAATAGCTTTTACATCATCTTAAAATTTTAAAAATTATCTTTTAGTGATATAAATGTTTTGTCGTATACCACTAAAAAATAATTTAAATATTTTAAAGCAATTTATTTCATTGTTGAGATGAATGTCAAATTGTTTTCATTCATGCTTTAATATTTTATCTGTTTGTTTTTTCAATTGTTGACTATCAAGATATGAAAATTCGGTTTATTTTTTCACGTTAACTATATTTCTCCACCAGGTTGCTTTAAATAAAATTATTGAAATTTTCTTTTAGTTACAATTAAAATTCAATTTCAGAATGAAATAATGATTAAAAAAATTTTGAGTGCTCCCATTTTTTTAAAACTATTCTTTCCTGTGATGTAATTGGTTTATGATGACAGAAAATGAGCGAAGCGCATGATACAATGAACAGAACGATATGAGGTTTCTAAAATAGTATTGGTTATTATATGTCTATCAAAATTTGAAGTTTAAAATTATTTTACTAAAAAGCCATGAAGATCAAGTTACTCATAATATTTAATTGACATTTTTAGCCACCATTTTTCCCGGTTAATAATTTTCGTTTTATCATAAAAGAATTGATTATGATTTTTTTTCCCTACTTCAACAGAAACGCTCTTGCTGCAAAGCAACCTTTAATCAACATTGCATAATAATCGTATCAAAATTAATGGGATATGTATCTTTAAATCATTGCATTTTTTTTAAATCTGTTTTGAAATGCTAAGGATGTTTGCAGTTTGAAGGCTAAAACGCAAATATAAAATTGGGTCCAATAAATAAAAATGTAAATAAATAAATAAATAAAAGTTAACACTTTTTAAATACAAAAAAAAAATTATGCAATATTTTTTCGTATCTAAATAATTATGCTTAACTTGTTATAAATTAATATCAGAAAAAAAAAACACAGAACAGATATAACTAATACATTTTCCTTGCTTTAAATTTGTAAATTTGTCTGTTATCAAACCTGAATTTAAATCTTCGTAAAATTCATTTCTTATGGAAAGCAGAATTAGGATAGATATTCTTTCTTCAATCATTGCCATCTTAAATAAGAATTTAAAAAATGAAAGAATAGATTTCATTATCATGTAACAGTTAGACATGAAATAGCTCGTTTCAGGGTCTCCACTAGCTGCTGGAGATTAGGTACATGCCCGATAACCAACCTTAAGAATATTACTAGTTGAGAAAATAAAGATTGAAACTTGGTGATCGAATATTGAACCAACTCATAGTACTTAAAATTTCTTATCAAACTTCATGCTACTTATAAAATCGACGCATCTTTAATCGGATCAAAGATGAAATGCATTTCTTTTTCATTGCTTCGTTGATCGGTGCGTTTTTTGATAAAAATCATTTTTGTCATTTTAATCAAATAATCGTAGGTATTTATATTAAATAATACGTTTATGAACTCAATTTCGGTCGGAAAATACGAAATTAAATCTAAAAATGATACAGCAGAAAAAAAATATAGGAAAAGCAAGTATTAATGTAAAGAATCGACTGACTCAAGTGAAAAGTTAGAAAATGATATCGAAAAAAATACTTCCCAAAAGATGACTTTTTCTATACCCACTGTAAGTCACACGGATAAATTTGATTGACCAGACCGCTGCGAATGCAACACTAGCGGGAACTATGATTGAGGCCTGAGGGCCAACACCGGTAACGGTACAAATCTTTCCGTGGGAAGTACGTCTCATTATCATTAGGAGGCAACCGATCCCCACCATTTCTGTATCCACCAGGGTGGTGAGAACCAACCATTATATCGGATATTCTCATTTTCATTTCTTAGGTGCCCCATGGTGGGGTTCCTCCATGGGGAAAAGAAACATTTCCCTAACTCCTTCTATTCGAAGACAAAGGCATGGCGATAGGTGGACAAAGGGGGGAGGGCATCATTCTTTGAAAGCCAATCTTAAGAGGTGCAAAGGAGGTAAGATATTTGTGTCATTATGCATATATAAAAAATGAGCCAAAAAAATAATAATATCATAACCCAAGTGCTATTTATTCTTCTTAAGAACTTATTCTTCTTAAATGAATGATGATGGCTTCTTAATATGCACTGGGAGTTATTTATCCTCGCCACACCGCTGCTTGAAGGATTTAAAATCGACCGTTCTCCTTCTTAGTTCTCTTGGTTGGGTTGTCATCATATGCATTGTTCTTCAGTAGTGGTCATTAACCCAGAAAGCTTGCACAGCCTGTCAACATGAACCAAGGAAATTTCGAAAGAATGTGGAAATCAAAATTTATTTCAGTAAATTTGGAGTCAACATATTAATTCAAGGGGAAAAAAGTTTTTTTACTGGCCTTGATCGTAGTCAGCCCTTTCAATCTGTTAATGAGGAAGCACTCAAAAAATAAATACACTATTTATTTTTTATGTCTGCAAAGGAGGAAGAAATAAACAGAAAATACGTTTCCATGTTCGTATTCTTCAGTTAAAATTATCAACAGTTAGTTTCAAAATTTATGAGGTATAATTAATGTAAATGACATTAATATCAGGCAATAAAACTAATGTATATTGACAAGTTCCCTCTTGGTTGAAATTTAAAGAAAAATTCCAAAGAGAATTGAACGCTTTCAAATTTGAATTTCTGAATGCAATAATAATTCCCCCTCCCCTAAGAGTGTAATGCTACAAAATTTTATGATTTTTGTTCAATAATTAGAACAAAATTCCAGTGATGCTGCCAAGGGAAATAGTGCCCGCAGTAAAATCAAATTTTTTATACCTCATCGTCATCAGTGGTCAAGAAATATGATTAACGCCCAGATGATTGTATTAATTTTTCGCCTCTCGTTTTGTTTGTCTTAAAAGAGATACATAAACATATTAATGTATCGCAATGGCATTTTCTTCTTTGTGGTATCTTCAATATGCCAAGGCAAAATTTATCTGGATGATTTCAAAAGAGTAGACGGCTTGAATCTCCATCTTTGAAACAACAAGAGAAATAAAAATCTGATTTTTTTTAGTGTTAAAACGAAACTAAACACAACCGTTCTTTTAATTTCTTAAAAAAAATAATAATAATTCTATTTTAAAGAATATAGTTCTATTTTAACTAGAAATACAATTTTATGGCTGAAATACAATTTGCTTGCATCAAACGTTATTATATTACAGTTTTGAAAGAAAAAGAAAACTGCTGTTTGAGAAGGAAAAATATTTATAAAATTTTGTCTGCGTTTAAATTAAATTAAAATTTTGAAAGAAAAAGAAAACTACTGCGAGAAGGAAAGATATTTTTGGAATTCTGTCTGCGTATCTAAACAAACATGCGTCTATTACAGAGTCTAAATAAGCAAAAACTCGATGAGCTAAACAAATGAAATTTTGTATGTGATTTATATTCCAGAATAATACATCAATATCAAATTTCGGATGAAACTTTTCAAGGCGTATCTGTGTATGTGGGAATAATAATAAAAACGTAACCACCTAGATGGATGAAATTTGGCTTAATCATCAAAATTGATTACAAAATTAATCTAAATTGATCAACAAATGTATGTAAACATATTTTAGCAGAAGCGTGGCCGAAAAGAAGAAATTTTTGAAATTTTAAAACTTTGATTTATTTAGCCCTGGGAGGTTTAATTTGTATACAAAGAATAAATGGTAAGTCTACATCGCGATGATGCCAAAATGTTTCCCTTTCTGTGGTTATACTATGACACGCGTATTCTTTGATGCGTTTTGACTTAGGCAAAGGAATCTTAGGTATCTTTGAAAGAATGTTGTAAGCATTAAGGTTTTTTATCCCTTCACTCGAAGCGTGAGAAAATACTGAAGTGAGCAGTTTTATAGAATGTGTATAGAATTAAGTGAATAAAAAGTGGGAATTGGATCATGAAATAAAAGAGCATTTTAGAATGAAGTTAATATGGTCTAAATTACAGAAATTATATATATATATATATATATATTATTTTTGTTTTTAAATGCTAATAATCTAACATATTTATGTATTATTTTGTTTCACTCAACACATTTTATAAATATTCTTCTGTGTAATACATATATGTCACATTTTGGGTAAAGCAAAATTTTACTACTTTATAAATGGCATTTTTCTTTTCAACAACATTGGATCATAATGCGTTAATAAATTTATTTTGATTACGCAACTAATGCTTGCACCAAACTAAGCCAAGAAAAAAAAAATTTAAAACCAACTATTGAGTTATTTCAAGACCAAAATATTTTTTAAATCAATCCTATTCCAAGAATCCTACTCATGCTTGTAGATTTTCGACTTCTACGTAGCGTTTTATGCCAATTTCAAAAGCAACGAAAAAATAAAAGTTTTCTCGTCTGTTCTAGAAAATAAATAAACAATAATAATAAATAAACAACATCGCCAAATAAGCAACACCACTTTTATCAATTTGCCAGATATTATGAAAAGAAAAGAAAACAGAACTTTTCGCAAAAATAACAAGTATACACACAATTATTATTATTTACATCTGCAAAACATATACGGTTTTAAATTCATGTTAGAAATGAAATGAAAAATCCGTCCATAAACATTATTCTTGCAAAAATTCCTTTTTTATCTTGTAAAAATTTGGAAAATTGGGATAGGTGCAACCGACGCTTGCACTTATAGCAATGCTTCTTCAATGAAAATAAACTCTGTCTTCGAATTCCCCACATCCGGACTACATTTTCAAGTGCCTTTCTCCTTTTCAACTTCCAAAACCAAGATATTTTTTATTGGTTTTTATTTCAATCTTTTTGTACGTAGTTTTAAATAATAAATTTTGAGAAACTGGGATAACAAAGCATTTAATTTCGATTTTTTTTTAAAAGTAAAAATAATAAAAATTTATAAAAATTACGAGGAATTGCACAAATTGTCATATACGCTTGCAGCATTCATTATTATGTCTGTTTTTTCCACAGTTGTAAAGAAACACATCTACTGACGCAACAATGCAGCTGCGTCTATACACATACAACTCCGAAACCACTGCTGGATATCCAGTATTTATCAACTTGGTTACTGTGTCACTGTTGGATCACTGACCTTGGGGTTGCTGAATCTGGGAGGAAGTGGAAAAGCAGATGAAATTGTGGCTTAGGATGATAGGAAGTTGAAACATTCCTGGTGTTTGCTGTTTAATCATAACCGGAGACTGGCAAGTGCCGAGATTTAGGTATGAAAAGTAATACTGGATGCGTTGGCAGTATTGTTATTTTATAAGAAAAATACTTCGGATTCTTGTTGCATCTTAAAGATGAAATTAAGCTCTTGGTTTTTAATAAGGGATAATTTGATCAGTGGCATCACTTCATTTGGTGTCATCAGGTCAGGTAGTTCATGGCATTTATCTTATATGACCTTTACCGTTAATCGTCCTTGATGTGCATGTAGAAGAAAAAGGCTTATCGAACTCAAGGTAATATATAATAAAATAAAATAAAATGTTAAAAGGAGAAGAAAAAAAAATCTCCAACTTTCACAGAAATATAGTTTTACTTTAAAAAGTACTGAATAAAAAAATTGGTAAAATTAGCATTTCCTTTTGTGTTTCGAATATATTTTAATTAGGAGACCAAACGACCTGGATTAGAAAAGACTAAATTGGATTTGTTTTCACTGACTGAAGAAAACATGTATTTGGTCTTAATTAGATCCTCAAATTCAAATTTTATTAACAAGTAAATGTCTGGTATAAAAAACCCATTAACTAGATTTAATTATTTAAAAATCAGATAAAAAATAATTTTTTAAATTCTCAAGTTTTACTGTATGTATCGCATGTCTAAAGGATTTCAATTAACAAGAATAGAAAAATATTCTTGCAAATAGAAAAAAAATATCTTGAATAGAAAAAAATATCCTACATAGGAAGAAAGTTAGCCATGCCTGCGAAATTAAGCTCAAAACCCAATAATACCAGAAAGTCGAAGAAAGAATATTCTTGTTGATTAAAAAGGGAAAATATATAGTATTAAACGTAATTCATATTAATACACGATTTTAAACGCAGTAAAAAGTTTCTTAATATAGATTTTTGAATTTTAATTGCATATCCCTTAATGTAGCGCGACATGTGTACTTTAAGATGTACAATATATCAAGTTTTAAAAGCTCTCTCACATAAGATGTCAACACGGTTGAAAAAGATTTGAATCTAATTATAATTCAAAATTATTGTTAAAATCATTGAATAAATTCTTCATTCTTGCAATAAATAAATTAATAAAATTAAATAAATAGTGTCAAATGGTTCAATATTATTCATAAAAAAGCACAAACATACTATATAATAATTTTCATCCTAATGCATTGTAAGTTTCATATACTTAAAAGAGAAATATTTTGTTTTGTTCATAATATTCTATCAAAAATTATTTCTTTGTTTCTTTTAGAAAAGCTAATAGCATTAACGAATTTTCTATAGACTAAGCATTTGCCTAGGACTGCAAAGAGACCGATTAAAAATGTTGTTAACCTAGTTGTGAAAGAAATACGTAGAAATGCAAAATATATAGACAACAATTTGTGTTGGTACAGAAAGATTAAAATGGTTATTAAATAAGCTAAAATATAATTAATTGTATGTTTAAGTCATATCAGAATATTAATTTCATTTTCTTTCAAGTTCATTAATCTTGTGTGTTACATTTTATTAGAGATGCCTCGTAAAATAATGATTTTCATTACTATATTTATTTTATCATTTACAACATTTAATCTATCTTAAAAATTAAACGTAATTTTATTTGTAAACAAAGGAATCATTAATAAAAAATTGCGGTTCATTTTTTAAAATGTTTCTTAATTTAGTCAGTTATCCATCCAAATAATCGAATATATTTTTTTAAGTCACTAAAATAAAATAAATTATTAACATGTTGATTAAATTAAAGATGTGTAGTAATGTGAAATTAATTAAAAAAGGAGTTTCTTAATGAGGGCTGCCTGGGATCGCAGAATGCCTAAATCTGTCACTGAAGTGGTGCAATAGACAAACACCTGCGGAAATTCGTTTCGAACAGACATTTCTCTTTCTTTAAAGATAAATTCTGCTTTTCAGCCACCAAGACTTAAGAAACAATTCTTAATAAAGTATAAATTATTCTTATACAAACATAATTATAAATTAAAAACGATTATTTCATCTTAAGGTTAAATAAATTTTTATTTTGAATTATAAATGATTAATTTCTCACCATCCATTTAATCTATTTATTAACTAAATAAGAATGAGATTTCCAACTATAAATTACATTATTACCTTCATTATTTCATAAATATTAATTATTAAATGCAGTATTTCATTGTGCGATTTTCTTTCGTTGTTGAAAACTAAAGCAGAAGGATTCTGTTTAACACCTTTGTAGTTGAGAAGACATAGAAAAAGGTTACAATAACGCGTAATTAATCAGATAGATAAACTATATATATACGTTTTTAATAGCACTATGATGTTATGGGACTATCCCATTAGAAAGGTTTATATACACACACAAAAATGAAGCTTAAGTAAGACAAAATAATACGATTTTAATTGAAGAGAATTTCATGAAATCATGGATATGATCGATTAAGGCATCTAAACGATTAATCTAAAATTAAGTATAACAGTATTCCCGGCGAGCCGGCTGGTTGCCTGAAGCATCTAGAATTTAAATAAATAACTGAAACTGATATTGCTGCTTTCGGATATAATTTATAAACTCGATTAAAAATGATTCCTTAATAATACACAGTAGCTTATTATTAAATACAGAATTAAAACTAAGTTATGTATTTTTTTCTTCACTTTTCATTTTAAATTGCAGCAAGAACAAGAACTCTTCGGTAAGATTATTTTTTAAAAATTCTGAATCTATTCATTTAAGAATTACATTGTAGAACGAATTCGTAATTCCTTTAAGCCGGAAACACGTAAAAGTAGACGTTCCTTTCATTGTCAAGATCTCCTTTTTCTTCTCAATTTATTATCACACTTCGTCTCGTAAATTTCTAGAAACGACGAAAAACAAAACTGATACTGCAGCAAACCATGTCTGCTGTGATTCTCTTTATGCATAATAAAGTTTCGCGCTAGTAGCGCCCTCTACGACGACCCCTCCCATCTTAGAAGAATTGAATTCTGGGAAATAGTAAAGTTTCCCCGCTGAAAAGTTCGAACGAGCGTTTCGTGTTTCTCCGGCAAGTTTTTAGTGCTGCTGAAATTTGTAAAAATTTGCATTGAATCTACATTTAAAGCAAGAGAATATTCTGTTTAATTATGGCGTATCAAGGACCAGCATATGGTCTAAGTAGAGACTGCATGCTTAAGGTATTCATTTAGAAACTTTGTTTTGTCTGCGTTTTCAAAAGCATGTATTAACAGGTGGTTAGCATCTAAGTAAGCGGTGCCGTGCCTACTACGCTGAGCAAGAGATGGTCTTTTTTGCATTTGATATTCATAAAAGGAAATTTTTTGATAGCTCATCTTTTTTCAGAATTTGAAATTTTTTTAAACAGAAAAGTTCATTTTGTGCATCATTTGAAATAAAAAGTTACAATTATCTTTGATTGTTACAGTTTTTAGCTTTAAATTTTATTTTTTGTTGGAAATATATATTTCTTATGAGCTTGGCATAATTTAAATTTTAATAAATATTGCTAAAATTGTAATTATATATTTAACTAATATGTTATGTAATTGTTTCTTCCATTAAGAATTTCAATGATTTTATTAAATTTACCTGTTAATCGTTTGTAAATTTTATTTTATTCTTTTTACCACCACTGTGTAACTGATAAAAAGTTATAACTATAAACTATTTTTAAAAAAATATTATTTCAATTTTTAATATAGTAAAGTGTTGATTGTAGTATTTCTTGCTGTTCGTTCCTAATAAAGAAGTAAAAGTTTGCATTCGTTTACTTTTTGCAATTTTTTTGGTTGTTGTGCAGTTTTTTTTTTCTTTTCCCCTGTATCATTTTACTTCGAAATTCACTTTATCATTAATTAGTTAGTTTCGATTCTGTTTATTTTTATTTTTCTATAAGTGCTTTTAAAATAAATTCATAATGGCTTCAATTTTTTTGTTACCTTTATATTAAATAATATTCAGTATTCTTTATGTTAAATGGCTATGAAACAAGTATTTGATTTGAGATTTTTACAAAGATACGGTCCTTTTATGATACTGATAATACTTGGGATTAAGAATAGCATACATATTAGTTTTCTATTTTAATAGACAATATATATAATATGTTTATATTATATATATATATATATATATATATATATAAATTTTTGAATATTTATTTTATATTTATATTGTGTAATTTAAATAATATTATTAAAAAGTTAAATTATAGAAAACTTATTTAAATGAATTTATTTAAATAAGTTTGTAAAACTTATTGAAGTAAAACTTTTTAAACTTATTAAAGTATCTTATGTTTCTGCAGATTTAGAATAAAAATATTATTTTTTATTGAATCAGTAGTGGAAAGAAGCAGGCAAATGCAGAATCAATTTTCTATAGGAATGAAAAATAAATATTTTTTTCTTATCTTTTAAATTAAATTTTTTTTTCTACATCGTGAATTTGATTCCTTTCTTTATAGCTATTAATAAATGTCTCTATGATAGTACACATTTAGTGGATGTTATGTATTTGCAGCACTTATTTTCTTTTTCAAAGTTCTGATTCAATTATTATCAGTGTATATTGATATATTTTACTTTATTTATTACTATCTTGTAAATAATAGAAAATATGCATGCTACTGGTGTCCAATATTAGCAGAAGAAATTATTAAAAAAAAATTAGTGTTTTTATATACATAACAAAGAAACAAAAATTGATTACTATCTCCCTCTGTCCAAACTTCAGAAATAGATGGATTTTTAATTCTTAATGATTTTTATTCTAAATTGCTATATTAATGTATTCTAAGGAATACATTACTTATATTTCTAAATTCATTTAATTCATCTATTGAATAGTTCTATTTATGCTGTATATTTAACTACTTTATTATTTACTTCCATCTTATGTTTTTATTATGTTATATTTTCATATTATGTATTTAATATTAGCAAATTTTATTTTCCTCAATTTTATGTATATAATGAAAAATTGCTTTTGAGTGTTATTTAATAGAAGCTGTTTTTTTTTAAATAAAAATAAATAAAATTTCTGGTATTAAGCAATATTATTTTTGAAGAAAAATTTTTTGCTTATGGTCTAATTTTTATGTGCTTTAAACTGAAAAAATAGAGTGGTTAAATGCTTGGAATTGTAGAAGTTGACAGTTTGTTAAGACTCGCACTTGCTTAGCAATTTGGTTTTATTTTATTAGGCTCAAGCAAAATTTCATATACAAGATGCTCTCGTTGCCTTGAAGTGGATAAGGGATGTCACACAGTTAAATCTTGATCCTCCAGGTTCAGATAAGGGTGTGCAAGATCAAATTGATTTTGCAAATGTATTAAAAGATGGATTAGCTTTGTGCACGTAAGTAGGTTTTTGTATTTACTGCCATCTATTTAACTGGTTTATGAGGATTTTTTTAAAAATATGGTGTGAAAATCCTTGTTGAATAGTGCAGTGCTTATATGTGTTTGAGGGGGGGGGGACAAAGGTGAATTTAGTTTTTTTCCCCCAAATTTCCTGTAGATGTTTCTCTTTATTTTCTATGGGCATTATACTAATTCAGCTATGTAAACATTTTTAAAAAATTATTTTGAACTTGAAAAATTATATTGCTTGTATTGTAATTAACAAAACTAAAATCTCAGTTAATATGTTAATTCATCTTAAATGTAGAAAAATAGACAGTGTAATATAATTTACTTTATTTTATATTAAGAATTTCTATAATGGTATAAAATTATTTCAAAACTAATTTCTTTGTTAGCATTGGAATTTTTCTTTAAATTTGTTTTTTGCAAAAATTTTATTTTCATTTACTCCTTAAAAATTGTTCTGACCTTGCTTTCTCAAATGGCTATATATCAGCATTATATTTAAATATTTTGAGATAATAATTTTATTATAGATTTAGTTATTTTGTATAGAATATTTTACAAATGCAAAGGAGCAGTAGAGTTGGGGGAAAAAATTATAGTACCCATTTGAGGTGCATTATGAGTTTTTTTAATGTTGTGTTAAAGGAATTTTGATCCTTTGACGCAGCAGATAATATTAAAATGTTTTATCCTTTATGATATTAAAACTTGCAATCTTTTTATGTTATATAAAATCAGGTCTATGGTAGTTGAAGGTTAGTATCCAGTTGGTCACAGTATCCAATTATTTGATACAATCTACAAAAAAATGTGCACTGCAAATAGCTGTTTTACATTAATATTAAAAATATATGCAAATAATGTAATAAATCGTCAATACTATTGATTTTCTTTAAGGATGAAAAGTATTGCCTAGTTGCCTATAACTGATTGCCTTCTTGAAGTTTAATTAAAGCAGTTTTTTTGTAATATTTTTCAGGATTTTTTTAATTTATTTTTTTAGATGGAGTATAACTGCAGTTTTCTGTAAATAATAAATTTTTCCAAGTATAGTCATATTTGTCCAACTATAAGTAATAAAATGTTGTTAGAATGCAAAGCAAACTCATCATGTTGGCATGTTTATGCATTATAAAAAAATCTGGTTTACTTTTTCTTTTATTTTCCCCTTTAAGAAGAACAGAATCTGTTTAGAATAAATTACATACAAACCAACTGAATCAGTATTTAGAATATTTATTATGTCATTTTTCAGAAATCTGGAAAATTAATTTTAATTTTAAAAAAATTAATTCATTTTTAAATGGCAGTCTATGATAAGTAATAGTGAAAAAGAAAAAAAGAAAGTGCTACACATAAATATAATTTTTTTTCCCCATTGAGTACTGTAATTCAGGAGAAATGAAAGAAGGAATGTAAATGTCAATAAGTCTTTTTATATCAATAAAGAATTATTTTAATATATTTTAAATAAGCATGAATATGTGGCAGAATAAGCATGAATATTATGCACTTGAATAAGAGTCGTCTTGACAAATTCTATCTTTTGAATTCAAGAAATAAATGCTTTTTGCTTGTAGCTTGTTTGAATTAGTTCTTTAAAAAGTAAAAGCATTACAATTAATATTTAAATATTAATTGTAATAGTTTTGAGTTTTGCATAGATGACATGTTTAAATTTATATATAATTTAATTTGCATATATAATTTAATTTGCAACGCTATATAAAAATTTATTAAAATTACATATTTAAAATTCTTATTTTGTCACATTTACTTAATGCATTTCTTGCACCAAATTATCTTTAAATGTGGGGAAGGTTAATGATTTATCAAAATGCTAATTGAGATTCAATATAGAAGTTTATACCTTGTTTTGCAATAAAAATAAGATAATGTTCTCATAATAACTTCATGTTATTGACAACTAAATTAAAACAAATACAAGCATATTATTTTGTATTATATAATATTACCCACTTTTCCATTTAGGCATCTAATATTTTTGCAAGAAGTTGAAAACATTAATCTACAGATATTGTAAATAATATTTTTTAAATAAAAAGCATAAAATTAATTTTTTGAATAAGTTATAATGAATTTAGTCATTTTATTAACATATATCAACTTATTTATTAATTATATGCTAGAAATGTATCTAATTATATTCGTTATGAAAAAAATGCCGTAAAATATTTTTAAAGATCAGTACCTTTAAAAATCTAAGAAGAAAACTAAATATTTTGAATCTGAATAAATTTTTTAATTGCTTAAATTTTAATTTTTAAACATATTTTTTATATATCAAATTTACCTATTTAAATTTATTTTATTTTAATAAATTGATTTGGTTTATATGAAAATTTTCAAATTTTAATGTGTTGCAATATATTTTTTTTCCTGAACCCTAAACTTTTTTATGAAAAATCTTGTGCAACTTTCTTACCTTGAATTTTTTAGGTTAATAAATAGGCTTCAGCCTGGAACAGTGCCAAAAATAAATACAATGAAAACTCCTTTTAAGGAGGTAAGAAAAATATTTATTAATTTTTATTAATAAATATATTTTAATTAAATAATTTATTAAATAATTATAAAAAAATTTTAATTAAAAAAGCTAAGATAATTTTTTGAATAACTTCTAGTCATTTAATTAAACATTCAGATATTAATTTGCTTATTAATTATATGCTTCAAGTATATCTAACTATATTTGATATGAAGAAATGGTGCCTTATAATATTTTAAGGATAAATACAACTGACAATATATATTTTTTTTCCTCCATTCATTGTTTATAAAACCTTCTATGTCATAAGTACTTTTTATTCTCTTATTAAAATACAATTTAGAATGAACAAAATGGATTTCTTAGATACAAACTACTATCTTTTTAATGGTGCATTCAAGTTTCTGTTTATTATAAAGCCTGAAACAGAAATTTTTGAAATAAATACATGAAATATTTTTCATTGCTGTTTTTATGGGTATGAGAATATTTGGGAATATATAGGGAAATATTTGAGAAATTTGGATTTATTAAGGCTAGAAAAGTTATTTAAATATATTTTTGTAAATAATAAACAAATATTAACTTCTAATAAAATTTATATCTTAATTTTGATAAAGTGTTTTGTTTCAATAGAGAGAAAATCTGGAGATGTTTCTGAAAGGCTGTGAGTTGTATGGATTAAAAAGGCATGATTTATTTCAAGTTAATGATTTATATGAAAAGAAAAATCTGTATACAGTAAGTTTTGTTTATTCTTGTAGTTTTTATTAGTGATAATAAATTAGATTACTGTTTATCTTTTTTTAAGAAAAAAGATATGTAATTCTGCTTGAAATATGCAACTGTTATTTATACCATAAATGGCTGCTGTGCTTCCAATATTTTTTTAATGTAGGAGTGAAACAGCTTGATTATTGATATAATTAAATAATTTAAATCTATAGACTTATTTTCATTTATTGAATGTCTTTTTTTCTTTCAAAGTTTTAATTAAGATTTACAGCATACTAGCTATTTCGAAACAAGGTAAACATGAATAAACAGTTAACATGATTATGCTAGACTAAAATTTGCAGACTAAATTTTTTTAAAAGTAGCATGGCAATTTTTTTGATAATGACTAAGTGACCAAATATTATTTTCAAAAATAATCGAAATGTTTACCATAGCTAAATCTGACTCTTAGTTAAAAAAAAAAAAAAAAAAACCTATAGTTTTAAGAATTTTTTTTTTTTTAACTATAGATCAACAGCTGGAATTAATTTTTTGATATCACATTTCAGGTTGTAAACTGCATCTTTGCACTTGGTGGAATGGTAAGTTAAGAAATTGCCTTTAAATAAGTTTTACATTTAAAGCATTTTGTTCCATAATTATTGATAAGTTTCTTTTTAAATTTTTAAAATCATATTTTAATTGTTTATTCCAAGAGAATTAATTTTAAATCTTGGGACTAGTAAATTATTGTAATTCTTTTCTTTTCACCTCACAAAAACTATTAAAAAATAAAAATGTGTCTTCATAGTATGAAATGTTATTTATTATATTAAATTTTTTAAGTTAATAGAGTAGTCAATGAATTTCTTTTCTTTTAAATCACTAATATCTCTATAAACAATAAATTAGAAAAATGCTTTAAAAAATTCTTTTAGAACTCTTGCAAAAATCAATGAGAATATTCTCCCATAGATTTTCTCATATACTTGAACAGTTTGACACATCTAATTTTCTTTTAGAATCTACACTTTCTGATTGTATCTTGAATGGTAAAGAGGAAAATGTCTAAGCCTCGTAAATCATAACATCCACTAGTAGGATGTCTGATTCCCCCCCCCACACACACACACACCTTCGGAATCATCGTTTTTTAGTTATCCTCATACACACAAGAATATATGGATTGGCAGACAGACAAACCATTAATGGATTTGCTTCAAAATTTGATACAGATTTGCATTCTAATAAATCGTATCAAATTTTATCTACAATTCATATTTTTAGTTGTGTTCACATGCACACATACATTCCTTCTTAATTATTCAAAATTTAATAGGAATCGATAAATTTGATGTAAAGATCACCTATTAAATTTGATTCACTATTTAAATTTTATGATCCATCTAACTCAGTATTTTTGAGCTATTGCATTCACAGACAAAACATAATTTCAAAAATGCTAAAAAGTCTAAAAAGAACTTAACAAGTTTAAAACATAGAAATAATCGATCTTTTATTTTTTGTTGTTGATAACAGTATAATTTCTTTGTATATGAGAAAAAATAAAAACTAGAAACAGTGTCAGGTCAATTTAGCAGTGGAAGCTGTGATATGTGTCATTACATTGCATTAAAATAATCATGCATATAAACCTAATATATTTAAATGTAATATATTTTATTGCTGTATTTGAAAAAAATTCATTTTAAGCATTCATAATTTGCTTTGGATAATAAATCTATTTATAATATAAATAAATTTATTCTTAGTGTTCTTTTTGTTATCTAAGCTTATAAATGAAAAAAAATTACATTATTCACCTGTCTTACAATCTAATTCTACTTGTTTTGGTAATGTGCAGTGAAGGTTTTTTTTTTTTTTTTTTTTTTTTTTCAAAAGGTATTTTTTGTTATAAAAATGATTTCTGAATTTTATAATTAGTATTAACATGATTCATCAATTACTTAATTTAATGAGATTTAAGATAATTTTAATTTTTTAATGGTAATTTACTTTTTGCATTAATCGTTTCCAAACTCAAAAAAATGGGAAAGATATGCTTTTGACTTTTTTAGAGAGTGAAAAGAGTTTTTAAAAAATGTTGAAGAAATTTTGATAAATAAATAATATTAATTAGAAATTTAATATTAATTAGAAATTTAAAAAATTAATCTTATGTATTCCTGGATTTTTTTTAAAGAAAAATATTTGTTTTAGAACATGTCAACTATATTTCTAACTTCCCCTTTTTTTCTTTTGTTAAACTTTTTATTATAGGCTAAGAAGAAGGCTTTTGATGGTCCTACAATTGGTGTTAAAGTTGCTGATGAGAATAAGAGAATATTTTCTAAAGAAAAATTGGAAATGGGTAAAACTATTATAGGACTACAGTCTGGATCTAATCAAGGTGCATCACAGAGAGGAATGACACCATATGGTGCTCCTAGACAAATATTGCCAGATGGGAGGTGAATGCATTGGAGGTGTTATTATGTGTATAAATTTTTATTAGTTTTTTTCATCACCATTTTCTTTAATAATCTGTGCATCTCATTATTTTTGATCATCATTATATCTTGTATATTTTGCTTATTAAATTGTAGAATAGTTGTGAAATTTCAAACATTTTATTAATCAGTTATGAAAACGTTAAGATATTTTTTGCTGTTTCTGATGGAACCTTTTTTAAAAATTTTGTTGTTTAATAAGCATTTTTTGAAAACAGGTTGGTAAATAGAAGATAATACACCTGTCCAAGCTTTAACAAAATGAACTAGTTCTCTTTTTCTAAGTTGTATACATTTTTACATTGCTTTAATGCTGCCAGAATTGTACAAAATTCAATTAAAGTTTGTATTTTTGAGTAACTTTTTCTCAGGTTTTTGCATTTATTTTAATGTATTTTAATATTGCTCCTTTGTATTTGAATGTTTGATATAAAATATCTTGTACAGAGCAAAATGTTGCCAAACTCATTTAATGCTATTGTATAAATATTCCAATTCCAATGAAAAATAAAAATATTTTCCATTACTTCAGTGTTGAATGATTATCTAAAGAAGCATTTTAACTTTTTTGTATAAGTAACGTTAGCATTTTTTAAGTAAATAAATAAATGCAGATGGTTAGAATAAAGGATGCTCTTTTCAGAACAATGTACTGTAAAAAATAGTCATAAGGGAGCTAAATTTTAGCTGCATTCATTTTAAATCACAGGAAAAATGATACAATATATTAAAGAAATATTTATAAAAGAACTTCTTATTTACATGAAATAAATTAATGTTTGTTTATTGTTAGTACCTCTAGTATAAATATTTTTTTATATTTGCCTATTGCTAATATCTGCTCTTATACCTCTTGCTGTTTGTAAATATGCATTATGAATTATTTTTATATTGGGATCTAATAGCCACTTTTAATCCCTATTTTTGGAATGTTTTCCCACCCTCTATTTTCATGTGTTCTGAAGTATTACTGAAACTTGGCATCTTTATGACCAAAGTATTTCAAACTAGAAAAGGCTGAAATCTACTAAAGTTATTTATTTATTTTTAATTAGCTAAGATATATATATACCGAAAGTTTGACATTAAAATTCGCCTTGTGGCAAGCAAACATAACAGCAAGAAATTGCACAGTTCCTTGTTTTAATATTATATCAAATAATGTACTTAACAATACATATTTTACATGTGGAATGAAAATGAAATCATAAACTTAAAATTGTGCATTTTTGCTAAATATGCTTCCTTTGAGCCCAACTATTTGAAATTAAAATAATAATAAAGTTTTCCTTTAAGAAAATTGCAAATTTTAAAAAATAGTAAAAATTTTTGATTTAGATTTTTTTATACCGTATTATATAAGTTAAAGAAAGTTGCAACTTGTAGTTTCATCTCAGTAAGAATTTTCTTAGGATTAAGAGCTGGCGAAAATTAGATTTTATCTGATTAACTGCAATGGAGTATTTCGGATGGAGATGGTTCCATATTCCTAGAAGTCGTAATGCATCAAACGGAAAATGTTGCCTTAACAATCACATATATGAACTCCTTAACTATCATTTGGGTAACCCAATTCTTAATACCAAGCTTAGTTTTGAGATCATTAAGATTTATTATTTAGTCTCCTTTAATGTTAGTATGATGGATGTTTAATGAATAGTTGTTTGTATTTGATCCCGAAACCAAATTACATCCATCCTAAAATATTTAATCTACTTTAAATAGAGACATTAACAAAGTAATCAGTAATCCTGCCTTTTAATATTATTGCTTAACTGATATTAAACAACTTTTTTCCAAAATCAATAAAAATTCATCTTAATGGAAGTTTATATCTTCTGTTAAATTAAACCATGCTACTGCTCAGTGATATCAAATACACATTTCAAACTAGTTCTGAAAATAATTATATAAAATAACATTTACTAAATAATTAACCTAATTTTCAGAATGAATTTCATTTTTTTTTTTTTTTTTTGTAACTGTTAACCTACATCAGTAAATTAGTTGATCTTTCAAACTGTTTAAAATACTCATTATATGATATTCTGGAGGTTGCAGTAGCCTGGTAATAGTTTGATTTGAAACTCAATTTTATTTGTTTAGTTTGCGACTTGTGAGTGGAGTTCTATTTGCCTCGTTTAAAATTGATTCACATTAATTTATCAAGAATACACCATATTCAGAACATGAAATTTCTAGCTATTTATTAATTTTTAAATGAAATTAGTAATATTTGGATTACAATTTTAAAATTCTCTATAGATGTGGTTTTATCAAAATAAAATTCATTTCATTAATAAATAGTACATTCAAATTTTGAATATTGTTAATTTTCAAATGTATTTGAAATTGACAAAATTTTAAATAATCTATATAAAAAAACCTAAATGTTGCAAAGCGCAGCTAAAATGCATCATAGTAATGAGCCTTTAACAAAAATACTGTTGATAAATTTTTTTTTTGAAAATGAACGACATTATTTGGCATCTTTAAGTGTCATACCATAATTACCTCTTTAGTTAATTATCTTCAAAGGGGTAAAAATAAGATTCTTTCATGTTAAACTCCAGCAATTCATTCTGATTTGTAAATTTTCTTAAAACCATATGTGGCTCTTCTAGACTAAATAGTTAAGTCCACACTAAAGTTAGATTCAAAGGTTTATTAGCTTTAAAAGCTCATTTCTGTGAACTAAAAATTATACCAGCAAAGTAATTAGCATCTTGGATAGTTAAATGATGTCTAAATATTTGATACTTCAGTAATAAAAAATAACTATATTATTAAAATGATTTATTATCTTCAGTGAATAAATTCTTACAGATAAAAATATAGTTATGCATAGATATATCTATTCATGTTCAAAAAACTTAATAATAAAAATAGAAAAGAAAATGAAATGAATGCAAAAATATAAAAAGCTTTCATTTACAAAGGCACTTTTATACAAAGATGGAATGGCTATCATTTATGGTTTTAGAAACAAGAATGTAACCAATCATTTCAAATAATAAATGCTAAAAGTAATTTTTTAAATAACAAAAGTTCTGTTTTTGGAGATACTGTGGAAGCATCCAAGATTCAAAGAATAGTACATCCTTTATTTTCCTTGAAAGGATTTTCAGATTGAGATATGCCAATCACAAGAACATCCGATTTTTGATGTTCCATACAGAATTTCATTAAACTAAAATAGAAAAAAAGAAAATTTTAATAAGAAAATATACTTGGGTGAAATAAATAAAAATATTTTATAAGTGTCTATAGATGATACATTCGAATCAAATAAATTTCATCACATATTCTATATTATAGTTATTCAGGTAGAATTCTGAAAATAATTAAATACTTTACATTTTTACTTGTTTACATACTTTACATTTTTTATATATTAATACATTTTATTTACTTTTCCTAATCATTCCAAATCTGTTCGATATTTCTCTATTGTTGTTCCGCAGACAGTTGTTTTGGAAAATGATACATGAAATTAGCTTATAAATTTTTACAAATACACATGTGATCAGACAATAAATCTTTTATATCAATATATTATATTTAACTGTTATGTTTCATAATCATGAAGGTGCTGCAGCTTTTAAAATAAGCAGACATGCAGGTAATAAAATTTTGTATTTAACTATAAAATAATTTTATACTGCAGTTATAATAAAGAAAGTATAAATGAATTTTATTTATTAATATTATAAAAATTTAATCAAAAATAAATTTTTAAAATCAAAAATAAAATTCTTGTCTTGTTCAGAACAAAAATATATAACTTTTTTATTAATATTCATGAAATAAAACAGTAGGAATGGTCTCTTGCCTAATCTCTAATAAACATGTTATCCCACAGTACATCCTGCATGTCAACAGCATACAATAGTTACAAAACGTTAACCGTTGGCACGAATTTAATAATTTTACTGAATCGATTGCATGAGCCTTGACCTGACATGCAGTTAATAGTATCTGAAAATCAAATTTAAATTTAAAAAAATAATAATAACATGGAACTACACTGTAGTCACAATTTGATTTATTCAAGTCATCATGTTTTCGTGTTTGCATGCTTTTGAAGTACAGATTGTCAACTTGAGTGTTAGACACAAAATTTGCTAGGTGTCTAGACTATAGACGTTAATTCTGAGTATCGAATTTAATCCATTTAGCTCTCTTTGTTTTGTAGTTATTATATTAACATGTTTAAGCAGAACAGACAGGCTTCCTTTGACAGGATTTTACTCAAAATTTCATAGAAATCTACAAACAGTAAAGACTGCATACTGAATTTCATCCACCTAGCTCAAACTGATTTTGAGTTATCTTTATCACAGACAGATGGGCATTTTGCAAACTCAGGGAGGTCTAAAATGTGGAGATTAATCAAATTCTCAAGTTCATATTTTTTACAATTACAATACATTCTCTATATTAGTTATGTGAGAAAATATAAAGGCAATCTTCCTTCCATTGAAATAACTAAATGTTTTTTTTTTTTCCCTTTCAGAAAAAATTGTAGTCTTTTTAATTTTTTAAAGTAACTTTCAAACTCTGATGAAATTATAAATCTAGTCGAGAGATTTTTAATTACAACAGTAATTTAAATAAGATCCCAATCTAAATTATTCTTTTATAATATTTGCTATATGATTGTATATTTTTTAAAAAAATCTAATGCTTAAAAAATTTATTTTTTATAGCATTTGCTAATATTCTATACTGAATTATCTTACAGAATGGAATGGATCCCCCTTTTTTCTGCCACCAAATTGTAAATGTTACAACATATATTAATTTTGATAAAATGATATACTGGTTGGTGTCTAAACAATCTTCTCAATAATCTCCTCAAAAGCAAACAATATTTCTTGGTCTTATTCCTTTTTACTTGTTTTGTTAACTGTCAACTTTTTTAAATATGCAAGTAAAGAAAATGTATTTCCATTAATATGAGCATGTTTCTCTAAATTATTTTATGATAATAAAAGATAGGTATTATTTTGAATTGTTTTTATC